>JALLPE010001452.1:0-10049 GCA_036940025.1 Conticribra weissflogii
TCAACCTCCCTAAGTTAGGTTGAAAAAAGTTTTGACAACTAGGGGTACGATGTCTGTGGTGTTTTTTGACTACTATGTGGTAAATTACTTTTCGATGAACAATCCATAATATCCAGAGCCCGATATCATCGTACCTTTTATCTCGATAAATAAAACATAATATTATTTCCTACCATACATACGTACGAAGATAAGGTCTGCGGGCGGCTAGTGGCGGTCCATGTTGAGTCCATTATTTTCAGGACACTATGACCGGCACAAACAAAGTGCAGAATTAGCTTGGCTAAACCTCTAAAGCACATCCCCACGTAATAATGGAGCTGTTGTTTTCTTTGACTATGCGGAAGCTAAATTTGCTGTCCTTTTTACTGAGCTATTGCACGGCATTTACAACCCCCATAAATGACGCACCTAAACACGGAGCCTTCATAGCGAGTCACGCTCTGCGATCCACCTTATTCGATGAAATCGACGCATCGTCCATTCGGGACTTACCAATTTATGGCATATTAGACTCTGTCAAAGCATCATTGAGCGAAAAGCCAAATCTATTGTTGGAAGCAAGCCCAGGTGCGGGAAAAACAACGGTTATTCCGCTATTGGCATCGTCTCTGGGATTTCACGACAAGTCAAATAATGGCCAATCAAAAGTCATCGTCGTCGAGCCAAGAAGGGTAGCAACCCGATCGGCGGCACAAAGAATGTCCAAGCTAATTCGTCAGTCTGTCGGTGGGTCTGTCGGCTATGCCATCCGAGGAGAAAGCAAACAATCACCGAGAACACAAATCCTTTGCATGACTGATGGGGTTCTTTTGAATATATTGCGCGACGATCCCGAGTTGACCGGGTATGATGTTATCATCTTGGATGAATTCCACGAAAGGGGTGTCGGGTCAGACACGGCACTTGCTTTATTGAGAGAAGTGCAGCTAAACTATCGGCCTGATTTGAAGTTAATTGTAATGAGTGCCACGCTTTTGGGAAAGGTCGACGATGGGGATAAATTTGGTGGCAAAGAAGAAAATGGTATGGAAACATCGGGAACCAAACTATTGAGAGTGCTCGGGGGAAAGGAATTTTGCAATGCACTTCAGAGCGATGGTAGACAGTACCCCATCACAATACAATATGCTCAGAGATCAAGCCCTCTCCATGGCGCTCTACTGAATGATCAAAAGCTTCTTATCAAAACAATGGCCAATTCTATAGAAGAAGCTCTATCTAAAGCACCGAATAAAGGAGATGTTCTTGCGTTTTTGCCTGGTGCAAAAGAAATTCGAAGAACTATTGAACAGTTGCAATGTAGACAGCTAAAGGAGATCGACATTTACCCGTTATTTGGAGCACTTGCCAAGCAAGACCAATATGATGCAATATACAAAGATCATTCCAAAAAGAGGAGAATTATAGTTTCGACGCCGATTGCAGAAGCTTCTGTCACCATCGAAGGAATCACCTGCGTAGTCGACAGCGGATTGCGTCGCGAACCACGTTATGATGTGAACACTGGTCTTCCGCGGTTGGTCACAGTGGTATGTTCCAAAGATTCAGTTGTTCAGAGAGCGGGGCGAGCGGGAAGAACGCAAGAAGGTTATTGTATTCGTCTCTTTTCTGAGGCTGAACTAAAGCGGTTTCCAGAGCATGCTACTCCAGAGATATTATCTACCGATTTGGTTCCAACAACTCTGCTACTCACTGATTGGGGATGCGCATCACCCGAAGAAATTATGAACGAGTTGCCGTTTATCGATCCGCCCCCCAAAAGTCACTTAGACAATGCATACCATATGTTGATTAGTTTGGGGGCATTGGAGGAGTACAAAACTGGAAACAAAAGGAGGAAACAATATCGTATTACTAATCACGGCAAAAACCTGTCACGAATGTCAACACATCCACGGTTTGCCAAAGCGATAATAGAGTCTTCAAAGTCGAGTGCCGCGCATCTTGTAGCAGCCGTCACCGTTGCGGCTTTGTCAGATGAAGAGCTGGTTAGCCGTCAACGCAAAGAATCCGATCTCTCATTATGTGTGAAAAGTGTTTTAGACGAAGGTGTTATATCAGTCAATGGACAGAAACTCCTGGATTACGCAGCGCGTATCAACGAAGGGGCTGAATCGGCCGTTTACAGTGCGTTATCCGGTAGGATTCCTGTTGCTACAGTTGCAGACAGTGTTGGCGAAGCAATCGTTCCCGGCTTTATCGACTTGATTGCCAAACGCAGAGGAGACGCAAGTTATGGAGGTTCGATATATATGCTGTCAGTCGGCAAATCTGCTCGATTGGAAGAAAAGCAAGACGAGGGAGAATACATTATTGTTGTCGACACTATAACCGGAGACGACAGAAAAGTTAGAATACGTTCATACTGCAAAGTTGGTGTCTCAACGTTGAACTGCTGGGCGACAGAAATGGATGAAGTTTATACCGTTGCAAGCAAAGGATACGAGGTTCGCGCAAGAAGAGTCACTAAGGTGGGATCTTTAGAACTCACTTCAACACCATTACCGTCGCCTGGCGCCCATGAAGTATCAAACGCTTTGATCGATGCTATCAAATCTATTGGTGGAGTTACATTTATGATTCCGATGCAATCAAAGACTGACATTGCAGAAATTTTGCAACTCCGGAACCGTGTGAGGTTAGCGACGAAACTCTCGAGTGATGAAATAATGTGGCCAGCTTGCTTTGCATGTCTTGATTCAATCGACGGTGGCCACGGGAATCCCAATGACGAAGATGTTTTGCTAGATCTGATCGAGCCCTGGCTTGCCTCTGCTTCATCCGTCAAATCAATCAATTTACTCAGTATTCTACAATCAACTCTTACAGCTGAAAACAAATATTACATTGACCAATATTTCCCTCTAACTATCAAAGCTCCCGACGGAACGAGCATTCCTATCACATACGGTTCCAATGGGTATCCAAATGCTGTAGGGAAACTACAACAGTTCTTCGGTTGCAAAGATGTTCTTCAAGTCGGACCTCCATCAAATGTTACAAACGTTGCATTATCCCTTCTGTCACCTGCCGGAAAGGTACTGGCTCAAACCATCGATCTTCCATTCTTCTGGACTGAAACATATCCTTCTGTAAGGGCGGAAATGAGAGGAAAGTACCCCAAACATCCTTGGCCCGAAGATCCCATGGCAGCAACAGCAACGAGGTTGACCAAGAAACAGCAAGAAAAATCACAAGGTCTGGTTGCGGAAATATCGATAGACAAACGAAAAGAGCGGAGCAAAAAGTGGAAGAAGAAAAGATAATTTTTTAAATATATTTTCATTGAATCTGATTGCTCTAAGATGGGCATTACTTTTTGTCATTGTACTCCTTGCGTGCATCTTCTTTCGATTGTGCATTCGCATTATTTTAAATTAATCTGATTGCTCTGGAGTGGTCACTGCGTCGGTCTTTTTCTTCTTTTTTTTGCTTTTCTTTTTCTTCTTCTTTCTCTCGTCCGCATCTTCGTCGGCTTTGATCATTTGATCAGCGACGGCATCGGCCGCTTTCTGTTCTGTTAGCTGCTGTTCCTGCACAGCCTTTACCTTGCCTTGTTCGACTGCGGCCTGCATGAATTGCTTCAGTGAAAAAAAGAGTAAAAAAATTTAGTCTAGCGACGACCCATTGCGAGCCTCATAAAGGAATACAAACCAAACTAACCATTACAGCGTTCAGGCTGGCTTTTGTGGCTTCGTGTTCCTCTCCAAGGAAAGCAACATACGATTGATACGCTTTCTTCTCTACCTCGTAAGCCTCTTTGAATTTTCCAACTCGAACCAGAGCCATCGCAGTACTTCTAGAAATGATGCAACCAATCATGCGATCGTCATTTTTGTATGCGGAAGCAAGTTTATAGAAGTGCAACGCATCTTCCACTTTTCCACATTCGTAGTATTGAGCCCCAATTTTGTAGTAAGTACTGGATATCTCAGAGTAATTTGGACCGGCCATTAGCTCCATAAGAAATTGCATGGCACGGAGATGTTTCAAACCTTGTTTCACCTTCCCTGCAGTAAGAAGGCTATTCGCCATGCTGATATGAGCGTTGAGAGCATCTGCACAGTCAAATCCTCCAAGAGAGACGGAAACAGCGAGATATTTTGCAGCTGAAGCAATCGAATGAGCATGATCATCTCCATGGAAGTAAGCTGCAGATATCAGTTTGAGGCACCGGGAAATTTGGCTGTGAAGAGGAGTCTCCACAACGCGTTGGTACAATGATGCGGCCTCTTGTGAATACTCCAATGCAAGCGATAAGTTTCCTGCGTTCATGTGGGCGTGGCCATGCTCATACATCGCCTTAGCATCAGACAGGAGAACGTGAAGCGAAGGTGATCCGGCACTTCCGTTGAATGGACAAGGCACGAATGTCTCGCCGCTCACAGACGCGGCGTGTTTTACCAGAGGCAGAACATCAAGAATATCTACCGGAGCAATAGGATAAGAATGTGTAAGTCGCCCACACGTACTGTTTGCTCCTCCACAAAAACACTTCCCTCCAACGTTATACTTTTTCCCCACAAGTCTGATTCCTGTGCGTTGGCAAATTCTCCTTAGTAACGGAGTAAAAAGAGCACGATTCTTTGATGGATCTTTGACCTTGGAATTCGACCCATTATATAGGCAGAGCGTGTACCTATATCGGCGACCGACCTCGCGTTCGATATCAGCCCACACTTCGGCCCTACCTCTGACTGCGACGCAAACGGCATCACCATTCCCACCAGCACCAAACATCGTCAAAGCGTTCATGTCATCTTCATCCAAAGCATCACTGTGGTTGCTCATTCTAATCTCAGTTTCGGCAGCACTCTCTTCTCCAGTGGAAACCAAGGCACTTAAAAAGGACGCAATAGTCTGAGCCGGCTGCGCAGATGCTACACCACCTTGCTCAATCATGTAAGAATCCAAGACATGCTTTGAAGCACGAGCAACCATTTCGCATTCGAGAAGCTCTAGCCAACTCAACGGCATTTTGTATCTCTGAACCTTCAACTTAGCATCCTTGTTTTCCAACGCCTTTTCGGCTGCCAAATCGTCCTGTTCTTCTTTCTGGGCGAGCTCAGCTAACCGACCAAAATAGCGGCAATTGATACCGCGCTGATGGATAAATTCAGTCAGACTCTTCCCGTCAGCAGGGATTTGAAGTCCATTTCCGCTACTCAATCTGATATCGTTCGTGAGAACGGGAATGACAGTTTCCCATAAATGCCTAGCCAACTCTCTCGCTTCTTCTTCGTCTTTCTGAAGTTGTTCATACGCTTCTTTGTCAATGGTCTCAATTGATCTCAACGAAGGAAGGAACACATTGACATTGTATTGAAGAGAACGAATATATTCTTCTTCTGCCGTGTTTAAAGCGTCTTTCGATTCCCTAAGGTCCTCGTCTTCGGACGATTTTCCGTTTTTGTCCTCAACTTTTGATTCATCTGTCTTCTCAGCCATTCCGTCATCTGCTGCCTTTTGACTCTCATTAGAATTTCTTTCATCTTTGCCATCCGCACTTTTCTGCTTGATTTTTAACGCCCTTTCCTGCAGATATTTGTTTATCTTCATTTCAGCGTATTGGGTGACAAGCTCTGGACGAAGGACGCACATTATCCATTCGTCGTCATTCAAAGAAGGAGGCACCACCACGTTTGTATCATTTGACTTTTCCTCCCAATATCCGGTGCCGCCATTCAATTTGGGAACCCAGTTCGCATCTCGAGGAGTCAACCGCGTACAATCGAGGACATACTTGCGCTTGTCACTGCCAACAATACCCTTCATCTCCACAGGTCCACATGAAGTTACCGTATTATTTTTTGCATCTTCACCTTTGCTCTCGGCTTTTTCCTCAGCAGACGCCAAGGGCGTGCTCCGGTGATTCTTAATGTAGAGCATCTTTTCATCAGTTAATGGATACGCAGGAATTTTGCGTGTTGCGACCATGCAACCTTCTCCAATACTCCTTTCTAATAGTTTGTGCATATCATCGTCATAGTGTAGCTCGGATAAGGCTTCTACTGCTCCATACGCGAGAGTGTGGGCTTTCTCTCCATACAAAATTCCAGGCACGATGCTTTGGCAAACAAACCGAGTTCCCATGTAATCCACCAATACAGTAGCAAGGGTATGCAATCCAGGAATATCTAGGCGATGAAGAACGCCCATGTTGTGAGCATCCCGAGATGCAGATTTTCGAGCGGCCCTGTCGCCTTGACAGATCTTGAAAGTCTCCAGCCCAGCGTCAACTGCCCGAGAAAAGAAGATGTTGTTGTGCAAAAATACATGAGCTCGAGTAGGTTCGTTGGGGTTCATTGGTGTTATGTAACCATCAAAGATTGATTTTACACCAGCAAGAGCCGCATCTCCGAAGTCGCTCAATACTTTGTGAATCAACCTGAGTTAGTAACAAAAGACGAAGGCAAAATTTGAGAATGATACCGAACAACGAGACAAATCGGATGGATTTAATGTAATAGGAAATGAAATCAAGTCACCTTGCTCTCTCAATTCTCTCAAGCAGAGTCTCAACAGGCATTTCCCTTGCACTCTGCAATTCCTCATTCCAATCCCTAAGCCCTCCACCTCTCACATCCATGCCGAATGTCTGAGACAGTTCCTCTTCTGCACGAGCCATATTCCATTCGTGCATTTTTCCGTGATCCCACGTGGAGAGTCTCTTACCATCCATATTGCTCTTACTAGCATCGGAGTAATTTGCAAAAGGCATGTTTACAATCCATGTTGGTCGAACAAGGATAGAGTCGACACGAGGAGTGAACGTTGAAGGAGCGGGAATCATGATTCCCCCTCCAGATCCGCTTCCGCTGCTGTTGTTACAAAAACCGGACACAGCAGGACGAAAGAGAGATGCAAACGAATCTTCGGTAAGAGAGTTAGTTCGTAGCAGTTCAGCGCGTTCCTTCGACGCACAGAGTGCATCCAACCATGAAGAACGAAGTTGTTTCGATTTTTGGAGTAGGCAATCTAGCAACGAATGGGAATAACACGGATCTTTGGCGGGAGTTGGGTCGAATTTCGAAGATGAGCTGCGATTGATGTAAAATCCGAGGGAGAAAGCAGTGATATGGACGTTCGATCCACCAGGCAATGCTGCTTCAAAGTAGGCGAGGTCACCAATGATGCGACGGTGGGCGGGTGGGGCATGATATCCACTAAAGCGAATGGAGCATGTAATGTTGGTGGTTGAATTGAGTTGATGAAGAAGACGCTCGGTATCGACGAGGTTGAAGTGATCATCCTCGAGGTCTTTTTGGTTTGAAGTTTCAGCATTGGCGGTACTATTGATTTTATTTTTCTTGATCTTTTTCTGGCGATTGTTGGACTTTTTGACGCCGTTTGCTTTCCTGCTGTTTTCGTCAAAAGAAAGCTCTCCTCTCTCATCGATTTGCTTGCTTCCAATCATTTCGTCCCGTAAGCGAAGCAACATTGTCTCTTCTCCGCAAGCGAGGAAGTAAAAATAAGAGAGATCACCACCAGTAGTTGCTTTAGACAAGGAGAGTTCGTAGGTCGATGGGAAGTTTGGGAGAGTCTTCGCCAGTCCTTCCTTTGCCTTCATTTCTTTTTCCTTTCTCTCAATGATGGTTGGTTCCTTTTTCGAATGCATTTGAAAACGAGATTGATTCTTACTAGGTAAAACCTGTTCTTGGAAACAAAATGTTTGATAGTATCATACATCAATCCAAAATAATCACTTACTTTGTCATCATCTGCTTTATCCATTGCCTCATTCTCGCTATGGCCAACTTTCGTGGTTTCAGGCAAAGTTGCACATTCCTCTTCATCAGGCATTAGACTTCTTACATGAGGCGCATTGCCCATCAATAATTGCCTCACTCTGACAACATGATCACGAGCGGCAGCAAGGTCGTATTTCTCAAGAACTACACGGATTGCAAAATCAGATGCATCAAGGTTTTCGGCTTTGACATCATTTTTATTGCCCTTTTTCTCATTTCCCTCCTCTCGTTTGCCTTCGGTTTTCAACAAAGGTAACAAAACTGAAAGATCACCATACTCATCAAGAGTCAACTCATCTCCTTTTGATTCTTCTTTTTCTCCCCCATTTTCGCACTCTAAAGTCTTCACCGATGGAGAGATGGTAACCATGGCATCCATAAGAGTGTACTCTGCCACGACTTTGTCACTTTCCCAATCTTTATTCTTTTTACCAGCGGCACCATTAGAAACGCCATTTTTGGGCTTTTCAGCTCTCTTTTCGACGACCAAACGATACTTGGTCAAATGAGCATACCCCACAACTTCTGCCAGGGCCGCACGGATGGAAGCGACAGGTTCTTCGGCACGGAGTGGGGGAAGAACCACCGCCATAGCGGCGTCAATTTCTGGATTGCATGTCTTTTGACGCGGGGGTAGGACGACGAGACCTTGGATCAAGGGTTCGATTGCAACGGGAATTACTTGTGTTTCCGTCTGTTCACCTTTGTAATCGGCGGAGGCAGCAGTTTCGGTGGGTTCTTCCGTCAAGGATGGAGGGTTGACGGCAGTCGTGGCCGCGGAAACGTCTTCGTTGCTTGCTGTCATCGGTGGGATGAAATTTTTCTCGAGAAGAAGAGAACTACAATTCTTCGATCTTGTGGGTTGTAAATGTTGACGGGAGCGAGATAGAACCGATAGTATACCTCAACTCTCTCGTTCGAGGGATAGGAATTCAATGATATGCCGTCGCTTTTTTTTGTGGCTGAGACAGTTGACCGAGGACGGAGAATATTCTCCCCCATAACAAGCTGGCTGGCGGGGACGGACGTTAGCATCTACAATTTTATTTTAATAGACTCCTATTAGCACTACAATGTACGTACAGGTATTGATTCCACAGTTCACGATCTTCATGTCTCGCTCTTCTCCACAGAGGCCAGTCCTGCTTTCATCCGGGATCTTTTGGGCCGACAGCTGTCCGGCTGAACCAAGAAAATTTGCGGTCATGACGAAACGAAGACTAAGATACAAATATTTAAGGTATCCTTTGGACAAAAGATTTTTCATTAAGGAGATGGACAGATGGATGTCGGCGTGTTAGATTTCCAGGTCCACCACGCACAATCCATCCCCTATTTTGGCAGGTCAACATGAGTATTGTAAACAATAAGAAGAATTAATTCATTCACACCGATATAACATTCGCTTTTACCCCAATCAGCCTTCCCGAGGGCAGCACTCTAAGTAACAAATGAGGTACTCCAATTTAAGTCTACCGTTTGTCACAACTACGCCTCCGCAATCATTGTTTCCGCAAAATCATAGTTTGTTGTGCTCGGTCCATATCATCAATCAACTTACAATCCCACGACAAAGTCATGTTAAATTACACTCTTCTTCAAATTCGCTTCCCTTGCATCGTTTCAACTTAGACACCAATCCACAAGTAATCTCACACGGCACAATGAAACGAGGCAAATGCAACGCCTCCGCCTTTTCGTCAGGGACGCCGCCACCAGCCTCTGAGCTGGAAATCGAGAAAAAGTTTCCCATTCCAGACGCCGCTACCGCAGCAAAAATAGAAGAAACGCTCAAATCACTTGGATTTCATCAAGTTCGCAACGAAGAAATTGTTGATTGGTATTTTGATTTGGCGGCTCCAAACTGGTGTTTCTCCATGAAGGATTGCTGGATAAGATATCGTGAGAAAAAGATCAACATGGGCGGAAATTGGGGATGGAGGGGGGATTGGCAGGTAAAACGGGGAGGAAGAATGGTAGATAGTGATGGTACAGGAGATGGTTCAAGTACGGGGAGGGAGAGCGATGGTATGACTTCCTATCAAGAATTTCAAGGAAAAGTTGCCAAGGAAATGATTTTGGAAATGCTTTCAAGAATCGACAACGTGGAGGACTCCTGCAGAATTGAGAGAGGAGATACAATGCGCACTTTTGGTGACGTTTATGAAGGACACGACGTGCCACTTTTGTCGGGGGGCGAGAGACTTGTTCCATTTGCTAGATTTGAGACCAGGAGAAGTAGTTGGGAGTCCATTGAGGAAATGACTTCCAGTTTTCGTGGCTTGAAAATCGATT
>JALLPE010001453.1:0-11860 GCA_036940025.1 Conticribra weissflogii
ATGGATGGTGAGGTTTTTTCTCTTGTAATGTACCATGGATGTAAAAATCAACCCAACTCAATCCCTACATACCCATTCACAAACCAAATCAACGTCAGTTATTGCTTAGCCAAGTACCTTTGATATGACCTTCACTCTCTGGTTTTGGAAGACCCTTATGAATATTTTTTTGTTTTTAAATTATTGTTATCAATCTTCTTGTTTTTGAATCCCATTATCTAGTGGAAAAATTACTTAGAAAAAATGAAGTCATTATTGGAATATTTTCAATGGAACGAGATAGCAGAAAAATTGCAAATATCAAAGAAGAGATTTGGAACAAATGGCCACTTTTTTGCAACAGGATTTTGAGCCATACAACCCATATCTTTTACATACCTAGTGAATACTATAATGAATTTGCAAAGATGTTGTTTCCTGCAGACCATTGGAGTATGGACATGATGAATTGGAGCCCATACCAAGGGGTGGTATTCCTGCTCCATATCAACTTTACCTAATCCAAACATGAAGTGATGAAGCTGTTTTATATTGGCAGCAACAGTTGATCAAGATGCAACAACTGACAGTGCTCATGTATAACCACTTCAATGGAAATCAGCTTCAATTGCTTTGTAACAAAGAATACATGTTATGTTATTGGATTGGTGGCATTTTTGGTCATGATGACCTCAATCAGCGCTGCATATTAGAATGGACAATTCAACAACTGATGCCAGCTCAAGTTGGTACCAACAATAAACTGGATACAATCACAGAAGAACAACACAATGAGCTTAATTTTCTCATCAACTGGGGACATAATGCTTGGTACCAAGTGATTGAGTTCTATCATTCACTGCAGGCTAATGCCCAAAGCAAGAAGGCTACAATATCATGGTTCAACAATGATTGGATCCTGACATGGTCAGAACCTGAAAATCCCTGATACTGCATATGAGTTGAATGGATCATGTTGACAAAATCTTGTTAGATGATTTCATCTATCACACGAGATTATTACAACTGTACCAATAGAGACATACCTTCATCTGATAAACATTGAAAGTATCCAATTTGACAAGAAATAAGAGATACAAGATCATTTCCACACAAAATGATTAATACACACTAGATTCAACATGGGTCACCAATACCATTACGCTTTTGATTTTAAGAAAAATAAAATAAAATAATGAGAATATGCCATCTCAACAAAATACTTCAATTTTGTTATGAAAGGTCGTATATCAATCCTGGAAGTATGTGCATCACTCATTGATGAATGTCTAGTTGCAACAAGCTTTGAAAAAAATCATGTCAGAATTGCTAGAGAATAAAGCATCGAAATTCAAATTATCTATAAATCATATATTAGGTGTTGATATATGCTCAAAACTGAATAGGACATGTTCATTTTCCAATTGGCATACAACACAGTCAATGCTGCCCATGTTGAATTCTTCCCAAGGACTTCACCAAGGCCACCCTTATTTCATTATATCAGGGCAGCCTTCATTTAACTCTGTTGGACCAATGGTTTCATTATCAATGCTAGAGATACAATTTGCAGTAACATCAAGTGCTTGAACTCAATTGGACTAGATAAGAACATTCTCTTTTTAATTTTACATTTTCAACTACTTGTACTCTTTGTGATGTCATATCAGGATATTACAAAGATAATCTAACAAGAATCAGCATTTCATCTTCATTTATGTCTGCTTTCCCTGTCCACTTCCTAAGCCAGTGCTTACTGAGTATAAATAATTGCTTTAATACAGACAGTCTTAGTGTTAGTTCCAAGTTCTTTCACAAAATGGACAACATACATGAAAACTTATCCAATTTCATAATCATTCCATGGGATCAATCTCTTTACTACTACTTTGATACTCTAAATCTTCATCCAAATTGGGTATCCAGTAATTCCTCCAATGAAACACTATTCTGCACAAAATCCATTCCATTGGATTTTGTTTGCAATCATGTCATAATAGTGGAGAATTAAGACAGAGACAATGACAGTTTTTCCCTGACAAATGAATTAATACCTTCAGTTTTTACATACAAGAATATATTTACACAGTTGTTACATAACACATTTCATGTTTTGTTACTGAAATTCAATTGGGACATTGAATTGTGTAATCTGACATCACAATTTTTTTGATAACATTTGCTGTGTAAGATAATTTTTGATTCATTTATTTATCAATAAATTGTTTTGGTTTACACAATCGAATTATTACTGTCATTTATAGCAGTTGTGGTGCTACATTATCCTCATCTTTTTCTTCATCTTTTTTGTTACATTTTTGGGTACTTCAGTTTGTTAGTATGCACCCAATGCATATGATGCATGTTATTGTAACAGTAACAAATTGTACCAACAAATGAATCCAATTATTTGAAACATGTATCAAGATGCCACATGACTTTCTCTTTCTCCTAATTAGAGATACCCAGGCATGTGGATTGGGTGAATTTTGAATAAACAACTCTATCTTCTCATTTCTAACAATAGCTTGAATATAGTAGACTTTGATCTCTAGTACTTGACACTTTTTGAGTAGGTGAATTATCATCCCACCCATGTAACAAAGCCCAACATATCTACCTTTTTGCATCAGGACAAGAGAAAATTAGCCCTGCATTACAAAGGGGGATTGGGTTTCTATTGCAAAGGCCAAGTTGTGTTCAATGAACCTTCTCTATGAATTTCTTGTATAACTCAAAACAAACATTAATTGGAGACATTTAAAGGGACCTCAAGAGATTTGTATGCCTCAAGAAGCAAGTATGTCTGTTTGCAAGGCAGTGATCCTATTTGAAAGGATACATTTCATTATTGTTGTCACAACTTTTAGAGATACAAAATGGTTGTTTGTTCATGGTAGCAAAAGAAATGTTAATATTCCTCTGTTGAATCACATAATAGCTAATTATATCAGCATAGAACTTTATTATTGATGAAAAAAAATATTTTGTAAAACCCCACTTTGGTGTCAAAACACATAAGAGGTCATCAGATGCCACATGATGGATTTCATAAATTTCAAAAAACTTATGTCATCAAAAAGAGGATTTTTTCTTCTAGAGAACAACATATGGATTTGCTTTGTTTGTCCAGGTCAATCTGAAAACACTCACAAATAAGAAGATTAATCAACAATGTTGCTGAAGCCAGACAAAGCCATTTTTCTTTTATCTTGAAATCACCCCCTATCCCTTTGTTGTAAAAATTCAGTACTACTCTTGAAGAACTTAGAAGTTAGTAGAGTGCTATATAATCACAAAAGGTAAAAAGATGTGTTAGTGTTGTTTTTTCTGTCATGTACATTAAACAACAAAATTGAATGACCAAAAGATTTTTTAATCTGATTTACACAAGAAAACCACTAATAGTTGACAAAATTGTGGAGAGGTGACATGGTGAAATAACATTTAAAAGAGCATTCTCTTATTTCAAGCAGCTGGAGGAGTTGACTTGGAGCAATTAACCTCAAGAAAAACTATTCAACACAAAAATCCACATGGAGTTATGGCTCCAATAAATAAAGTGCCAATTAATTATTATTTTATATCATTTTCAACTTAAATCCATGAATACTATGAAAATGATGGTTGCAAAGATCAACACCACACATAATACATTACTAGTCATTTTTGTAATATTTTTTGGACAATCTCTACCTTTCCCATTCTTGTCCTTTTACTTGCAAAATTGGTATCATTTGCTGGCAGAGGTATAGTATGCAGACTCCCCCCATCCACCTTTGCAGTTGTCATCTCCAAGTATAATTGTCCTTCAAATACCTCAAAGAGTCCTGCTTAACTGTATAATCATAATCTGAGGAAGAATAATGAGAGTGAGCAGTGGACACAAGCCTGACTGAAGAAAAATCATCAACAGATGGACTTGGGCTCTAAACACTACTTGTATCTTCATCCTTGTCATCATCATTATTTTAATTGATGAATTGGTGTGAATATTTGGTTGGTGTGAGCACTTTGACAAAGCAGAGAAATAGCCGTTGTCATTTTTTTCTTTGGTTGACACTTCTTCTGCATGGGGGCTGAGGAGAACATGGTTGTGTTTCTCTTGGAGTATTAATGGATGCTGTGTTGTTTCAAGGACACTTTTAAGGGAGATGTGTTGATGGCTTCCAACTTACTTACTTCTCTGGGATGCATGAGGTATTCCCATTCATGGCTTTTGCATTGATGCAAGATTTGACAGCAGAACAGAGAAGGAGAGGAGGATTATTGCTTCCAAGAACAGCAAGAATATTGAGGGGTGTGTGTGTTGTTGTAATGGAAGGATCAGCATTTGCTTGGCAAATAATACCAACTTTGCTTTATTTTTTGACTCCAAATTACTGTCATCATTGGTGCCATCATTTGGCAGTTCTCCATTGCCCATAATAATGGAAACAATTGAAATTGTAGGGGTATTGATTTGGGAAGAAGTATCTGCCATGTGAGCTGTGATATTACCAGTGACAGTGTTTGCATGAGGGTTGGACACCATAGTGCAATGTTGAGGATGCCAATTTTTTGCGTCATCATGTTGCTTGCATTTTGTGCATTTTTACAGGGGGCCTTTTCAAGGTGCTCACATTGAAAAATAATTACTACACACTTTTTGACAACTTGAAAAAATATGATAAATCTTTGCACAATAAAAACTTGTTTCTCCTTCATAACCGCATAAGAGACCCTATTATCCAAAGAGAACTTAGATTTTTCTCTTTGATTAGGTCATAGAATATCTTTTGTGCTTGTGCACAAGTTTCTGAGAAGTGACAATTCAAAACAAGTTTGGCAACCTACCAGTTAAGTACTGTAAAAGTTGGTAGTTAAGATAAGGCATATGCCCAAAAGGTGTTTCTTTGAAAGGTTTTTGCGCATAGAACCTACTTGAAATATTCATATACATTATTAGTAGCAATTATTTTTATTTTCAGCAAAAGAAAATTCCCCATGTGAATAATAAAAATGAATTTTCTCAAACAGATAATAAAATTTCAATTGATCATGGGATAAGTTTGAACTAAAGACAAAATTAATTTGGCATGTTTTGTGTTATTTGCAGTGCAAGGTAATACAGTAACATATGGACATATTAATCAGACCATAAATTTGTAGATATCTCATATTTTTGATATTAGGGATTGTCAAAACACTTCTGACAGTGATCACCATGGGAAAAATCCCAATGTTAGACAATCCTCTCAATCGAATCCACCTCTTCTACCATCACCAGTGACTATCTCCCCTGTAAGTGTACTTATTCTATTGTCACCAACTACAGAACCTTTAAAGCAAAAGCATTACAAAAAAAGTATGCCATCAGAAAAAAACTGGTGTTTCTTAGGAGAGTTGATTGATTGTTGACTCTCAACCCAGGTCTGGGTCTTAACAAAGCTCCTGCAGTACTAGAAGTTTCTCCATCACTTATTGTCTAGTAGCAAAAAAGCCAAGCTTCTTAGTCTCACATCTCTTAATGTATGCTCAATGACACCAATACCAAAATCTGACCTTTGTGACATTGAAAAAATATTTCTGATTGAAATTTTTGCTTTTAAAGAACAGGCAATACCTATTGATGTTACAACAATAAAATTTGAGGCTTGTAGTTTGAGTTCCAAATTTTATGACAAAAATAAATCTGCCCAGATATCATCTATAAGAAGATTTATTACCTGATATGGTTATATATATATATTGCTTTGGTACTCATATGTCTCAAAGTGACCCAAATAAATATGCAACAAGGCTGAAGATTTAATAAAATTCATCAAACTCACTTAGAAGAACCAGGTCAAGAGAAGGGGTGTAAGACTACACATATTTTTACCATTATCAACTTATTGTGTGTTCCTCTTTATCAAATATAGATGGATAATCAGCATAGATCAGACACCAGTGTATTTTTCAATGCATCCTAGAAATTTGCATTCAAATGAAAAATAATTTATGTTTTTTTCATCAGCTGATGAATCAAAGAGGCTACAGTTAAATCAATTGTTTCATCAAGAGACAGGTTGTCATTGCTTCTGATTGTTAAGGAAATGAAAGTTGTTGCATTGCAAAAATGAATTGCAAACAGATCAAGAAGGCCCAATATATGTGTGGTATGAAAATGCCTGGATGGATTGCAACATCATGCTGAGATAGTTTGCTGTCATGTGCTGCATGATGTTGTTAATATGATTAGGAAATTGCATGCTGAAGTTCAACACATTCCTGCTGGATGTACATGCTACTGTCAACCTGTGGATGTTGAATTCAAAAAACCATTCAAAAGCTGTGTATGTTATCTTTGGCATGATTGGATAATTGAATTAGGGGAAAATGCAGCAATCAAATCACTGTACCAAGCAAAAGTGGCAGAATGGATTCTTCATACAAATGATTCTATTTCTGATACCATTGTGAAAATTATATTCATTGAATTGGTTTTTTGCATTTTAATTTTAGTCTTACTTAGTTGATGTTGTTTGTATTTATTTAGACCCAGCCATATTTATTTGATCACTTATTTCAAACAATAACTATAATAAACCTGACTTTCTTTCAACTGAACTTCACCATCACTGTTTTTGTCTTGTGTTGAGTTCTCACATGATTGCTTCTTTTTTGTTTGACTGATCAAGGCTCCTCCTTCAACTGCCTCTTCAAAGAATCTTTTGGGGTTTTTAATACTTAATTGCATTCATGGCTATTGTGAACCAATTGCCTGTGGAAAGAACTGACAGTATTTGCCTTTTGACATGACAGAAAACAACTATCATAGCAGCATGAAGTCTATCATAATTATTTTCAACACTATTCCTGTATGCAATCTTCTTAGCAAGGAAACCAACATGACATGTTTTGATGTGTTCAACATCAGTGTGTACTCCAATTGCTGACTATGCTTCTCCTCATCAATTCAAACAGTGCCATGTCTAAGGCACACTTCCATTGCTTTCTTCAAAATAGTACCACAGAGAATATGTTCAACACACAAGCAACCATTGTCTTTCTTTTCAAGACCAACAATGAAATCTGTGGTCCCTAAAATCTTTGAACCAAAGCAACTATGATTTTTTACTTTTCCTACTTATCCTTGTCATCTTTCTGGCTAGTGCATAGGCAAATTTTCAAGGAGACAGACCTCAAAATTTTTTACCCCAAGAAATCATAGCCCCAAAATTGCACAAATTACAATATTTTTGAAATTTCATTTTTATGGATGATTTAATGTGTGGAAGAAATGTAAGTTGATGTGCCATGAGTAAAGCATGAAAGTATGATTTCATTTTTTACCTCTTGGCTATAGATTGGGTACCCCCAATTTTTTCATACTTTTCATGTGTGTGAAAAGTATGATTTTCCTCGTGCCTCGGAAAAACTACATCACGCCTTGTTCCTTTTCTCGAGCCTGCACCCTACAATATGCGTAAGGGATTAGATGGTGTGACGAGGGTTCTAGTGAGTTGTGCCATCTAGTCCTTAAGTAAACGGTTACTGGATCGTTGGTGGGGCAATATTGGAACCATCCCCAAGAGCTCAGCGCTCCCGCCATTGGTGAGTGAAGTTGTGTGATGGAGGAGCACTAGAGGATGAGCGATAGGGGCTGAGGCACATGTTGTGAGGAGGCATGCCATGAGAAAGAGGAACAAACCAAAAAAAAGAAAAAAAGAAATAAAGCATAGGTGGGGTGATGGACTGTGCCAAAATGTGGATATTGATGTGAAGTTAATGATAGCTAAATAAGCTGTTGTCATTGCTGGCGGGTGGAACATATGGTTCGAAGGCAGGAGGGAGCAAAGGGAGAAGGTAGTCTAGAAGCAGGAAGGAGGGTGGGTTGGAGGGAGTTGGGTTGTTGGGGAGAGGCTCAGAGGCGAGCAAGTCAAGGTGGGCCAACGTGAGTGAGCAAGGAGGTGGGGGTGGAGGATCGTGGTGGTCATGCAGGCCGGCATGGGAGGGGATGGTGGATTCGTAGGAGGTGAAGAATTCACCCAGGGCGGTAACAGTGGTGGCACTGAACAGGATTCGCGGTGGGGGGCCAAGGGAGAGGGCGGCACAAAAGTGGCCGGGGAAGGCAGAGATGAAGGCTGCGTTGCGGTAATGTTGCGTGAGGTCTGGTTCAAAATATCCAAGGAGGACTGTGGTGATGGAGGAGAGGTAGTCATAGCGCTCGGTGAACTGTGGGATGGGTAGGGAATGGGGGAGTTTGGGTGGTTCACGAAGGCATTTGCAGAGGCCGTCACCGGCGTTTAGGATGGAGCAGTTGGTCCAGCGGAGGGAGAGGAACCCTGAGCGCACATGGCGGAATGATGGAGGGGTGGGTGGGGTGGTGGTGGAGAGTGGGGTGAGATTGGAGATGGCGGCAGCGTAGGCAACACGGAAGAGATGTTTGTCGTCCAGAGATGAAAGGACGTAGTGATACCAAAGGAAGGAGAGGTGGTCATCCTCAAGTGGGGAGGGTGGTGGCGGGGTGAGATCAGTGATGACATTGTCAAAGAGAATGGCAATGTGGCAGGCTTGGACAGAGTTGTTGGAGGAATTGATGATGGGAAGGAGGCTGGAGATAGAGGGGTTGGATCCGGAAACAAGGAAGGTGAAGTGGGTGGAGGCATCGTCCAGCGATGGCGGGTAGAGACCGAGGTCGCAATGGCAGAGTAGCCATTCGTAGAAGGATAGGGAGAAGAGTGAGTAGGATGCGGTGAAGGCCGGGCAAGGGTAGGGGATTGGCTGGATTTCGGAAGGGTGGAAGGCGTGCCGGATGCGGGTTATTGGTTTGGGTGATGGTAGGAAGTCGTGGGCAAAGGTGGTGGTGGTGGTGGCGTCAAGACAAGGACGGTTGAAGGGGTGGCGGAGCTCAGTCCACGATATCCAGGTGGCCCAGTCGATGCATGGGATCATATGAGGATCCAACCAATTGTAGAATTCCGGAGGTTGGGTGTGGTCAGAGCGGACGTCGTGATTGAGCCAAGGGCTGGCGGCATGTTTGTCTTGTGCATATGTCCAACAATCATTGTAGTAGGAGACCCTGGAGGTGTAGGTGGCGTAGGCCCAGTCGAGGAGGTGATTGAAATGGTGTCGCTCCGCATCAGTGAGGGTGTCTACTGTCAGGTTGGGGTCTGATAGGTTGTGCATGAATTGGTGGGTGACCCATTCCAAGGTGCAGCGTCGGTTGTGGTCAATTGTGCCCAGGACGCGGTGGTGCCAATGACAGAGGTGGTCTTATCTTGTTGGTGGAGGATATGTAGTTCTCATTCCAGGAAGTCGTTGAAGTGGCAGAGCATGAGAGATGCCGGAGGTTGCTGACCGCGTGGAAAGTTGTGCCAATAGAGATAGGCCTGGATGGTGCCATCTTTGTTGTCGTCGCTCAAGGGACAATGCTAGGCAGTCAGGAATACCGCCGAGGTGAATCAGTTGCAATGGGGGGCTGGTGTCCTGTGGGAGGGGCCAAATGGGAAGTATGGGTTCACATTTGTCATTGGCATAGTCGGTGTTGTCCGGGCCGGGGATGTGTGAGGGAGGGGCATGACGGCAAGGTGGTTGCTTTGGTTGTGTGGTTAATTCATCATTGAGGATGGATTCCATTCTGGCGGTGATGTGATCTAGGGTGAGCTCCGAAGGGTCCACTTGTGAGTGTGGGTCAGTGGAGAACTGTTCGACCATGTGATGGGGGAAGGAGAAGAGGAAGATAGTGGCTTGCTTGTTGGGCGTGATGGGTGGTTCCCAGAGATGTTCCAGGGTGGCGAGGAAACAAAGGGCAAGCTGGAATTTGCCGAGGTATGTTCGTGACGGCATGGTGATGTTGTAATGGAGATCGCAGCGGAGGTATGAAGCCAGGCAATTGCCAGCACGGATGCAATTGGGGATGCACTGGGAGTGAACAATTGTATCGGCTCCCAAGCCAAAATAATGGGCGAGGCAGAGAGGAAGATAGCGATGTGGTCGGGGAGGGTTTGGTCTGGATGACTATCTCTGATGGGGGCCCAGAGCTGGGCCATTGTGCATCCGTGTTTGCCCCAGACGATAGTCCACCATAAGTTGAGGAGTTTCTCCTGTGGAATGGGGAGGCCGGCTGCGGTGCGGAAGGTTTGGAGTTGTTCCCAAAGGAAGAAATACTGGAAGGCAAGGTGCTCATCTTGGCTTGGCATTCGATACGTGACGATATCCTTTTCTCCATTGATCATGCAAAGGTAATGGTGCTCCCTTTCTCCGAGGGGGTTGTTGTGGGAATCGAGGTTGTCGTCGGAGATGGTGAAGGGTGAGGGCATGGATTGGTATCACAGGGTGGCATTTTTGTTGTAGAGGAAAGGGAAGTTAGCCGGGAACATGGTGGAGGTTGAGTTGTGGGGTTAGGGGTTACGCTGACGAAGGGTTGCTTGGTATGGTGTCGTGGCGCGGCGTTTGGATTGTTAGTTCGGTGGAATCTGAACGTCATTGTGATAGGTTGGGGGTGTAGTTTCAGTCACAGGACAATGAACCTGAAGAAGGTATGGGGGTGGTGACCTTGCTTGGGGTTGGTACATCGATTGGGCGTCGATCAGAGTTGGTGGGTCGGTTGGGCTCGGAGAGGGCCGTTTCTGGGAAATGAGTGGGTTCACACCACGTGGAGCGCGTTGTGCGGTTGCAGGGTTGTTGAGCTGATGCCGGTGGTGATTGCCACGTTAGATGCGTTGAATTGGGTATTGAACATTCTCAAGGTGGGTGGTGGTGTTCGGTGCTGCTGCTGGTCACGAATGTCTTCTGAGACGAGACCTATCTTCACCACAGAGGAATGATGGGGCCAATCCGAGGTTGTCGTTGTGATCTTGTTGCCGTTGTGATAGGTGATGATCCTGGTCAAGGGTCAGGGTGGTATGTGGTGCAGACGCGGGCTGTGGGGTTTCCTTGAGTCGGTTCCTGTCCTTGCAACTGGTGTCTGGCAAAAGGTTGTGTTGGCGTTGTCGTTGGTACTGCGAATGTTGTGGAGGTCCTGGCGCCAAAGTGGTGGTGGCTGGATGGTGTGGCCATTGGTAGGGCGTGGTGGTAGCCAATGCCAAATAATTGGGTAGAATGTTGGTATGGTGGTGGTCGCTCTGCTCAGGTTGGGTCGGGGTTGTGGTTTGGCAGGGTGTTGTCGTTTTTATCCTGTCGCCACTGTGATGGGGGAAGATGCGGGCCGCGGGTTCATCCTGAATCAATTCCTGTCCCTGCAAATGTCGTTTGGTGAAGGGGTTGTTTTGGCATTGTCGTTGCTATTGTAAATGCTGTGGATGGATTGGATGGCTTGGTGGGATTTTGATGATGGTTTGTAAAGGGTGCTGTTGGTTGGGTGCCGGTTGTCATGAAGGTGTTGCTACTTGTTTCGGCTGATGCCTCGGAAAGTGTTGTTGGATTCAATATTGGGTGGGTTGTTGCTGTGCTTGTTGTGGTGACAGGGGTGCCTCACAAGTTTCCAATGGTTGCGGGAAAATCTCCTTGGGTCAACAAATGGATCTGAAGGTTTCAAGACTATTCTCTGTGGGTGTCGCTGCCGTAGCAGCTGGACGTGACCTTGTTGCTATCATGGGAAACTGTCGTCGCATTGTGGTTGCGAGTGATACCTGGTTGTTTTGCTTGCTCCTGCGCTGGGCGGTGGGACGACTTCTGGTCTGTTGTGGGCGCTCCTGGCGGCGTGGGTGCGTGGGATGGCTTGGGTTGACCTGGGTGCGGTTGCGAGGGGTAGAGGGTGGTAGGGGCTCATTGGTAAGAGTTACTGAGATTGTGGTCGGGGTAGTCGTATGGTCCTATGGACATAGAAAGGGTCGGTCGTGAGGCAATGCCTGCGGGTTCTTTGGTCAGGGTGGTTGTGGTGCAAGCAGCGATCGACCGGATGAATGTACCTTAT
>JALLPE010001455.1:0-11859 GCA_036940025.1 Conticribra weissflogii
TCTACGGTACCGAATCAAGGGGACGACGACTCACGGGGCAGAGCCAAGGCATTTCTACCGCGTTGGGCGTCGTTGACGTTGACTCTGTTCCTCATCGGTGCCATCGTCGCGATTTATTTCAGAGTTTCGACTACAGTCAGGAGAAACAAGTTGACGAAGTCAGGGGAGAAATTGGAAGTCACATCTTTGTCGGTTCCCCAGCCCAAATCTGGGTTAAAAGGTCAGAGTAAATCTTCTTTCGACAGAAATATCAACCCGAAAATCAATACGGACAAGAAAAATACTCTCAACGATCTAAAAAATATTTACTCCCCTGCAACCAACCGCACTCTACACGTAATTTTCAGTACGGATTGGTACGTCTTACCAAAAAATTCTTCTTCTCGAAACTCACTTCCCGCAAAATCTGACTTATTTTGTACCAAAAAATTTCGTTTCCAGCTCCACATTTCAACACTGGCAATCCTATCTCTTCTTCCACTCGGCGTTCAAAATATCCCAACCTGGATACATCACCCGCATAGCGAGTGGGTGCAAACCAGAGGAAGAAGAGAAAGAGAGAAAATGGCACGAGGAGAATATTCAGCACGATATGAGCGAGAGGTACAGAATTCATTTCACCCCTCATTTCAGCGGAGTCAAAGATGCAGAAACGGGAGAAGTGAAGGGGGATTACAAGTTTTTCAATAAACCGTTTGGTTTGAAGCACTTCCTGGAATTTGGGGAATTCACGGGGTTGAGGGACGGCGTCAGCGCCGGAAATATCGAAGGGAGTGGCTTTAAGATGAAAGATCCCGATGCAATCATCATTTTATGTGATCCAGACTTTCTTCTATTGCGACCTCTCACGGATGATTTCTCCGACGAGCGAGAGACAATTATATCGACCCGTCGGAAAAAATTCTTTCAGTCGAAACCGCACAATTACCCGCAGCTTCACGATGATCTGCCGTCGCGTTATGTTGTTGATCACGGGCGGCCCTTTGGCCAGACTTACGGCTTAGGAGCTCAATGGAGAAAATTCGGTCTCGACGCGATTACCGGGGTGGATAACTCGCCTGCAAAAGCTGTTGATCAATCCGATGGAGGACTTTTGTATCCAGCAGGACCACCATACATTGGGACAGCGGAGGATATGTACAAGATTGCTGTGAAATGGAGTGAATTCGCCCCGGGAGTCCATCACGAGTATCCACACTTGTTGGCGGAGATGTGTGAGTTGATTTGTTGAATTTTTATTCGGTTGAATTTCCTGTATTGTCGTCTCATAACTTTTGCAATGCCCCTCCATGCGACAACGACTTTAACTGCGCTTCCAGATGCATACTGCATAGCCGCCGCTCATCTCGAATTGCCGCATACATTAATTGACTCGATGATGATTTCATCATCTGGAGTGGGGGGCGAAGGGTGGAAATTCATTCAAGACATACCTTCGCAGGAAGTTTGCCCGTTTGCCATGGATTTTGACCATTCCAAATATCCGTTACCGTCAGGTACGTGCTTCTCGCATGCTTGTGTGCCTTCATTCGATATCTCTACGTATCCGCGGCTCACTCGGTCATGGCCTTTCTTTTACAGTCATTCACTTTTGTCAACACTATCAAGTAGACAAGTTCTTTTACTCCAAACGCAAAATGCCTCATGATATCTTCACCTGTGATTTTCCTCTATTAGTAGAACCTCCCATGGACATCGGATCGGGCAAATATCTATCGTTCATAGCGCCAAACAGACCAGATAGCGAGAGGAAACTCATGAGTCCTGAAAAGGAAAAAATGGAAGGGTTTGTAGTATGTGCGTTGACAAAGGCGGTCAACGATGCGAGTATTCATTTTAAGACTCGTCACTGTGGTGAAGTTGGTTGGAATGACAGAAAGACTTACAATTTGTGGTCAGGTAAAAAGTCTTAGGTTTGGCGCCAAATTTGCATTGCAGTGACAAGATCGAAACAAACACTCATTTGACGTTTGTTGGAGTGTCATTTACATGCTCGATTATTTTGTGGCACTCTAGCGAATGTTGCAAAAATACCTGACGTCATGAAACTATCTCTCTTCATGAAGTCAACAGTTTGCGAATATGTGGGGAATATTTTTTTGATAATTCATATGTCCACTGAGATTTTATTTATGAATTATCTCCAAAAAAACATATCCATCGTCATGCTTCAAATTTTATACGAACTGCTCAGATTTATCTATCAACAAAGCTTCATTTACATTATGGGGGTTTCACAGCATTTTGATACGTGATGTTCATTATGATTTCCTCCAATTGCTCTAGCAATGCAAATGTTTAGAGATTCATTTCAACTTTTGTTTGAATTATTGAAGGCAATTGTACGGACGATCGTTGTGTGTCCTTTAGTTCGCGCACTGTAAATATGCTATATGATCAAGGAGCACATGATAAAAATGACAATAAGTTCCCACACTTAACTCTAATGAATGAGAAAAAATATTGTAACGAAGTTAAGGGCTAGAGCATTGATGATGGCAGGGCAGGGATTGTATATTGGATAACATACCATCATTCCACAAACATTTCCAACCTTTGATCCAACTATATTGCCAAGACCCCCCATGCAATGCAAAATACAATAATTCTGTGAAAAATGGACTTTCATTTTTTGTTCAAAGTGAAGCTTTTTACATTAGGAGGAGTCATACATAATTTTATATGGGATCTTTTGAGAATTCTATTGCATTTTTGAAAAATTGATTCAAAATTTTCTCTGGTATGTTGTTAGACAAGCCAACATACTAGCTTTTGTTCAACTCCAATATCTCTCAACTTATCTGTGCACATAAGTCTCCTTGGGATTCAAATGCACAAATGAAAAATCTTTATCAATGAATTCAATTTTTTATACAGAATCAAGAATATTTCTATCATGAATTCTGTCAGTACCCTCAAACAACCCAGAAACAACATGATGCAGTGGTCTCACTTTAACTTTGCTTGACTGAGAATTTTGTGTGTGGATGCATTCACCACAAAATACTGCATCAATATACAATGTAATAACAAGTCCAATCGATTCCCTTAGAAATTCAAAACTAGGTATTGATTGATTTTAATATTACATTAATAATAGAAAAATATGTACAGATCATTAGAATATGAATGCAACAATGGTATTGTATAAACTAATAATTTGTATATTCACAGTAATTATACAAAAGGCAGTACTAGAAATTAGAATGCCATCCCAATGCTCAAAAACCTTAATACTTTTTACAATATCCACAAAGTTTAGATTCATTTCCATGATAAAAACCATTCCATTGTAAAATGACAGTCATATCATATTTAATGCATAATCAAACTCAAATTAGTGCTGTCCACATCAAAATATTCATGCACCATTCTTTCAAATGCATGCGTTACTAGTAATGATCATAAAACATACACAATTCAATTGGTAAATTACAACAAGAAACTATCTCAAAATTTCAACTAGAGTTTGAATTTTTCATATCATTCACCCCTTGTCATCAACAAAAGTGGTAAATAGTTGCTTCTTTACTATCTCCTATTGAATATTTGCATTGTATTCCTGGATTGTTGACATTATCTGTATCAATTATTGTGTATTGAAGTCAAATTATGAATTTATTTGTTTAAGAATTTAAGTGAACTCATTCTACCACATAAGCATTGAGAATGACTTCAGAACTCTTCAAAATAGTAAGAATTTCTCCAATATCATTATTTATGCTGTTCCCTTTTGACTCAAAGTATCTGAACATAAGATGATCATATTTTCTTTTAAGATCTTTGTGTATCTTGCTTGTTCAAGAGTTGGCTCTTCCTCATTATCATAATTGATTTTGTTACTGTTCAATAAATTTGACAACAAAGAGTCCATCTTTTCTGACTTGTCAAGTTTTTCTTTTGCCGTGCTTGTTTGTCTCATTCATCATAACTTTTATTTTTAGTTATGAGAGTAAAAGCTTAGTTGCTGACTGAGACAAAATTTTATTTCAAAATTTTCATTAGCTTTTGTGTACAAATTAATTTTGCAGTGTAATTTGTACCAAATTTATTACATGCAAATCTTTATATCTTGTTATTCATAAGATGCCATCAATGTATAGAACTATTGCTTCATCACAATTGTAGTCTTCTCTTAAGATGAAGTGGAGTATGATTTTTAAAAATCAAATCAAAATGACAATAATATCACACCCTGTTGATGTACTAATCTTGTAATGTTTAGGTTGCATAATTGACAAAATATAATATTATGTAGTGATCAAAGGCACTAAAGCCTTTTACCTGTATGTCATCTTTGTTACTGTATTTGGACAAACAATGCCACAATTTGAGATTCTGTACAAGATTTCTCTCTTGAAAATTGTTAAGATTCAACTTTAAATGTCCAAATAATTGAATTATATATTATTCAGTAAAATTTTATAGACTCACTTGTTCAACTGCTTTTCTACCTGTAATATAACCCATTATTCTTTCTTGTGTTTCTCCAGTGTGTCTTCTAATAATATTGTCAACCCCATTAAATCTTGGTGAAGCGGACCGTTCACATTCTTTACACTTTCAATATCCACTGACAATCTAGCAATTGCATCTATCATTTGTGAAAGGATATTTTCACTGGTACTGCTCTCTGTACCATTAAACAAAGATTCCATAGCTATAACCACAGGTAGCACGCTAAATTTTATTCTGTCATGGTTGTTGTGCAATGATATAAGTGTAATTTCTTGGTATTGAACTATGTTACTGACATGTTATTCCTACATTAGTGTTATTACAGTGCATGTTGACTAGTGTAGCACTCTCTAGGTAGCAGGAAGCACTATGCCATTGAATTGCAATTTCACTACTTTTGAATGCATTAAAAGTATATCAGGGGTATTTGGATTATGAGTTATATCAATGCTTTCTTTCTACTTTTGTAATAATCTGATAAGACATCCTTTATTCCTAGATTAAAATAATTTTATCCATGGCAGGTAGAATATTTGTTTATTTCTACTTTCTCTCCTTTAAATATTTACCTTTGAAATTATTTCTCTCTGAATGCAAAACTAATGTTACCATGCTTGTTTTTCTACATTATGCATTTAGAATGCCTTTACTTGAATTTCAATATTTTTCCAAAAATAAGGAAGTGGTAAAAGATGATTACCAAAACAATATTTTGCAGGAGATCAAAAATAAGAAAATACCTAAATTACACAGCAATTTCACGTTGTAAATAACTAATTGGATGTGACAACAGATAAATAACATTGTATAATATTACATCAATTCAATAATTGTATGAAGAGGTTTTTTCCTTGATATCTTGTTAACCATACATACCCTGGATGCACTTCCAAAAGCCATAGCATCATCATGAAGTCCAACTAAATTTTAGAGGAGAAAAATAAAGAAATACACAGGACTATGAATTTCAATCAAGATTTCAAATATTGATTGCAAAATGATTCAAGAACTACTTGCATACTCTCCAGTTTAATGGCTTCACAGTGTTTACATACAGTGCCACGTATTAGAGTCAATAATTGAGACAAACTTTTTCTTGGGGAAAATTATGAAGGTGGATGCACAAATGATTAATCTAATTATTAGAATATTTGAGCACTGAAAATATTCTTTCTAAAATTGATAGTTTGACTCTTCTTCTTTTAACAAAAGAGCAGATTAACTTGCTGAAATTCATTCAAAAGTTTCCATGCAATTTGAAACTTATGTTTAAATGTTGAATTGGTTAAGTTATTGTGGTCAAATGGAAGAAATCAATTGGAATCTCCCCATCTGATATTCTTCAACAGTGGACCAGTAGAGCATCACTTAAATTCTGATAAAATACCCCAAAGTAAATACACAATGATAAACTCTCAACTTTAATTACCCGGTTAACACCAACAACTATGAAGTAGAAATGAAAACAACAAGAGTTTTCAAATGGGTTCCAAAACTATTGACAAAGACAACAAAGTATTTTAAAAACCAAATGATAGGGATCATTTGGTAAAACAGCATAATCAAGAAAAGTAAACTTTTCAAAAAGGTTAATGTTAATTTTATGCAATGGTTTCAAAACACATGACAACAAATGGGTGCAAAGATGCCGTTTCTCTAAATGGTACACTAAATGTAAAGTAAACCATGAACATGGTAATGTGACTTTGCATGCCAATCCAAAAGTAATAGACTCTGAGTGGTATGATATTTGTATGGTTGATTTTAGCAATCAAAATCCAGCAAAAATACTCAGATCATCATAATTCAATAATTGTGAAATCTATTGCAAGTCTGTTACAAATATGGGTGATATTTATAATGAGTACTTTTGCATATCTTCATATAAGTCATGTTTTAACAATGTAGAAAGTAAAAATATATAATATAAACCCTTATGACTCACTTAAATTCTTTGTAAATGCTATTGTGGCCAGTCTGCACGTTTTACACAAATTCTAGTTTCTTTAGCATTGGTAGCAACAAAAATATTTCCTCAAACCAGTTCCATCCCATTTGTCAATAAGTGCTTTGTAGTCAATAGCATTTATTGCATAGTCTATTGCAAACATTACCAGACCAATGACAATTGTTAATTGGTATAGAAATAAAAAAGTCCCGGTAGAATCTCCTTGGAAACTTTGTGCCTCTTATAAACACATAAATTTTGCAATATGTATTTGATCATGATTATGAGAGAATCTGTCCGTCTGATGATATGGAGAGGACTACATTAAAATGATGATTTGATGTGTTATTGAATAACTTTCTATCTATATTTTAACAGTTACTGTGAAAATGATGAAAACTATGAATTGGGAAGCATGAAGCATGATGTGAATTGCATTGTTTAGAATTTTGTACATTAGATTAGTAAATACTATTTATTGACCTGATAATATGAAAAAGATTATTTGTATGATATAAATGGATGTGATATTATAGTTGAATTTTTTCAATCCTATGCATGGTACATATATGATTGCAAAGCACATGTGGCTTTGATAGCAATAAGAAAGAATATCTATTCAGCTGCTTTGAGATCAATGATTACTTCGGACATTTTTCATTCAAGAAATAATTCGTTTTGAAAGTTAATGGTAAATAAAATTTTGAAATCAACAAGAAGGACTAAAAATATTGATGAATAATGTATAATATTATTGTTGAAAATTTGATTTCCATTCAGTCGAAAACGCAAATACTAATGTACCATAGATCTTTTATGGAACATAAGCACCAAAATCAACTTGATTTTGAATTTAACAGCAGCAATAACATTGAAAATTCAAACATTTTGAAATCATAATCAAATTGGCAAGAATAATTGAATACTTGAACACAAACATTAGAAGGACAAAAAGGACTCAACCTATATTAAAAGAAGAAATAAAATTAAACATTTCTACAAAAGTATTGCCCATGGTTAAAATATTAGTGATTGATACAAGAGAGTACTCCATGTTAAAAACTATTCATAGTATCTGTTCAATATTGGGTGATAATTGAATACTTAAAAATAAAGATCATTCACTTGTTGAGGTAAGAAATGATTTTTGGTTGTTGAAAAATGCAATTGTACTTATCCACCCTTTTTGATGGTTCCAATCACTACAACAGTGGACAATCCCCCACTTCATACCATATGACAACTTGCTGCCAATGCTATTAAGAGTAGAATGAAAGAGGCCCCAGGTACTAATACTTTCACATGCACCACCATCACTATAACTGCCAATGAGGGAAATGATTTTTGAATTTTGATATGAAAATTCCTCTTTCAATTATCATGGTAACACTTTGACTTCCAATGCTACCTTCACTGAGATCAACAACACTGACACTTACAGTTAACTAATGCCTATGAGGGGATAGTAGGATAAATGATGATGTTTGAGTTAATAAGTGAATTAGTGCAAGAGTCAAGGGTCTGTATTACATCCACTAACCAGCTCAATAACCAATGTACATGCCTCTCTTGCACCAATAACCAAGTAGAAAGACATGATTTAGCCTATGATTTTGATGGCAACCTGCCTTTTTGTGATCCAACTGCATTTGAAGAAATTGGGATGTGATACATGATGAATTGGTGGAAAATAAGGTAAAATGCTGCTAAAAATGGTCACAACTTCTGACAGACAAGTTTTAAGAAGTAACAATTTTGCATACTTCAAAAATTGTAACAAAAAGAGGACAGAACCAGAGGAACAAGATAATCAGTGGAAAGAAATCAACAATATTGTGAAGGCTTTGATATTTCACAAATGATATTATTTGCATGAGTGAGTGAAGTTCCAATGAACTCCAATTGTGTAGGGCATGAAGAAGTGTAGCCACTGCAATTTTCAAATGGGTATTGGGCATCTAACATTGGATCAAACAAGTTGTGGCCTGTGACAAGCTGCAGTGATTCTCCATAGTCCATATTGGAATCTATTTTGTGAAACAAAGTTCTCCTCTAAAGTGTTTAACCCTGAGACCAGCAGTCATTAACAATTCCATGATCAATCAAAAATACCTCTTCTAGTCACTCTTACTGGAGAATTACATACTCAGTTTGTCAACTATACTTCTCAACAAACAACAAAAATGAAATTCCTGTTAAGGAGGCAAATGTAATTGCCATTGTTGTGAATTGAATTTTAGCTTGGCTTTGTTTCCATTGTCATGCAAAATAAAGAATGTCAAGGATGCAAAAGCAAAAATCATCTCTAGGAATAAAGCCAAATGCCAACATCATCACAATTCAATCCTGATGTAAAATAACTCTGCCCCCAATATTTCAAAATATATTATTCAAAATTATTTAATTATTTGTCAATTGCGACATTCATTTTCACCATGATTTTTATTATTTTTTATTTCTTGAATAATTTTGGGCATTTTGAAAATTCAGTTGTTACAAAAACCCAATGTCTATATAGCTTATTTGGAAATGTCTTCATGTGTTGCATCAGCTCAACCACCAACAGGACAGACATTTTATAACATGTTGGTGACATTTTGGTAAATTTTCAACCAACATTGCAAAAAACATGTCAGTAGTGCTTAGAAAAATATGCAAAAAATTGACTTTCACTGATGCAATGTGTTGGTACTGTATTGGTACCAGACTTTAACTAGAAACAAATAGTATGATGTAAAGTAGTATGATCACATTAGAAAACCAACAACATTTTTTGGTAAAATTATTGTTTTACATTTAATTCCAATAATGCAATAACTCTGGTAGTTTTATTTGAAGGAGCAGCCCCCTGGTGGAGGCATGAGAGCTGGCCAACAGAAGAGTTCCAAAGAGGGGTGAAGTGACAATGGGGCTGCTGCTGCCACCCTGCTGCCACCAATGTTGCTGTTGCCTCTACCATAACTGTTGATTGTCGTTTGCTGCTCACACCACTTTGCTGCTGATTCTTGTTTGGTTTGCTTCTGCTACTCTTGCCACTGCCACAATGGCTGATGGTTGTTTATAGCTGCTACTGCTGTTCTTGTTGTTGACATTTGTTTTTATGTTTCTACCACAACTTAGTTGGAAATGTCTTAATGTTGGCCAGATGTTGTAAAATTCTGCTGACATTTGCATTTGTCCCGTCATCAACTTTTCAGAGAATTTTGTATGTAGGGCGTACCAGACAATGACCAAGAGAAAAATATTGGCACTTCATTTTTAATTGCATTTTTAGATTCTTTGGGACAAGAGGAGTACATCACACAAAAAAAGACAAGAGCATGTTCAGATGTACGTTTTTTTAGCCCTGAAGTTTGGTACTTTTTGAGCATTTTCAACATGTCCAGACTTGTTGTGTGTCAGTGCCAGTGTTGCTAAATTTTGAGATGTTGTGACATTCAACAATTCCAACTAAGTACCATAATTGTTGATTGTTGTTTGCTGCTGCCACTGCCATGCTCATGTTATTGTTGTTATTGTTACCTCTGTCATAGCTGATGATTGTTGTTTTTTGCAACACCTCAGCAATCACAAAGAGCCGGCATTGGCACAAACCTGATGGCCGGAGGAAGACTGACCCTCTCTAACTCCATCATCCTCCTGCCCTCTTTTGTGAAGATGCTCCAACACTCCACAAAAACCAGCAATGATTGCCAGGCGATTTCAACACTGGCGCTGCTTAGTTCAACCCCCCCATGTTCATGTTCCAGCCAGCACACTCCTCCACCTCTGGCATCCTGTGGCATCTCTCAAGCTTGTGGAGATATTTCCCCCTGGATGAGAGCAATGGCAGTGGCAATGACTATTTTAGGGAGAGTGAGTTGGGACCAAGATTTTGACAAAGAGCCACACCAGAGGACTGTACAGATTTTTTAAAATTAAATGTATTTTTGTGTTGTGGTTGTGGTGATGCAGGGTGGAGGAATTGTGGGTGATAGTCTCTGTGTTTTTGGTATAATAGTATTAAGGATTACTTGGAAGACAATGGATTAGCAATTTTTTGGCATACCAAGACATAGCATTTCAGTAGCAATTATTGCTAATCCATTGTCTTCTTGATGTGTTTGTTGTGTTGCAAGAAAAAAATACAGAAAAAAAACAAGCACACAGGGAAGGGGGGTCTATGATGTATATTGTGACTGGGCCAGTTAACACATTTTCAACACATGACTTAGCACAAAAGAATGTGTTGACTGTCTGACAAAGACACATCTTTTTCAAAATTCCAAGACATTTGGCCAATGCATTGTGACAAGTTGACATGACAACTGAAGACATCAATGCAGTATTGGCAGTATTTTGCACTTTAACAAAAGTAGTGTGATCACTAAGAAGAATGACAATGGGAATTATTCATCCTATATCCTATCTTTTTTGATGACCCCATACATCCTTGAAGATTCAAACCTTCTAGTGGGTATGAGATAGGAATGGTGATTGTAGTGGGTATGACATCATTGGAATTGTTGGACAAGGCATTGCTGGGTTTGGGATCAACAGCTTTGGAGAATCATGAGGTTGTTGACATAATTGTTCAGATGCATAAGGAATGAAGTCATGAAATTTTGCCCTGCAGATGATCTCATGGCCACCAAAAACATACATTTTCATAAATATTAAATGTTAGCATGTGTTAATTCTGATGGTCAACATTTAACTGATATACACTAATAAACTTGAAAATGTTCAATCAAATTTCATGATTTTATCATCAAAGTAATTGTCTCATTGAATCTATTGAAATGTTTTAAAAGCAAAAACAAAATTTTTGCTAAAAATACCTCATACTGTATATTTGGGAAAACTATATCTTAATTCAAGAATACAAAATTGGTACTAGCACCAAATCAAAAAATTTCAAGTTATGCCAACACAACCTTTTCAAACAGAAATGCATTCAGATTTGTAATGGTTTGATGAGTCTGTCAAACTTTGGTCATATCTCAACAGAGATGGGCTAGGTACCAGCTTATCCCCTATATTATGACAGAGGCCGAATCTAAAAGAATTTTGGTCAATATTAGGAGTAAACATAAATGCCTTTTTCTTAAACATTTCTCCCTCCAAACCCCCTTGGGACCCCCCAAATAAAAATAGAAGATGGTTCTGGGCATTTTGATGTATCATGTGTATGGTTTATTGTGAGTTTTTGTGGCTCTTGCTCCCTTCAAAGTTGACCAATGGTCAATGTTGCAAAATTTACCAGTGCAACATATCACCAGTGTTATATTTACAGTAACACCATCCACAATGGCCTAATCCATGACAATTTTATATTGGACACTCCTCACAATCTGGTAAATTTCCTGCCAAGGACCTACAGGTCAAAAATGCCACTAGCCATAATTTGCTTCCCTGATCTCAAGGTCCCAGAGGCAATGCAAGCAGCTAAATTCTCAGATCACTTGAAACCA
>JALLPE010001456.1:0-11848 GCA_036940025.1 Conticribra weissflogii
ATAACTTATTTTTTATCGTCGCTAAGAAAATTAAAAAATAATCCAAAAACTTCCATGCAACTGTTGACTATAATGCTCATGACCTGAGAAAATTACTTAAATTCGGTCTAAATGCACTACGAAGTACCCTACGTCTATTTATTTCTTCCTCATACTAAATATTATTCAAACTTATTTTTGTCGGATCGGCTATGTTTCATTGCAGTCCAGTGCCGCAGAGGGACGGAACGGTACTAGGTACACAGCGGTGAGAACGACGAGCTTGCACACACAAAAACAATCTCAAATAAAATAATATCATCTCTTCAACGCCTCTTCATTCAAATCACTCAAATAAAACTTATTAACAAAATCCACCCAATGGCAACTACAATTTTTGATTATTTCAAACTCAAACCATACGAAATGCATCGCAACATCATCACTTCCAGCACTGCCCCTGACGACCATCAATCAATGGACAACGAAGAACGCCTTATATTAGAAGCTCGCGAAGCTGACCCTTTCTATTATTTTTCTATCCCTGGGGCCCTGAAGTACGATAACGTGTTGAATCACGACTCGGCCGAGAAGATGCTACGATACTTATCCATCGCCGACGAACGCCCAATCACGAGAAAAACGAGAGTATCTTGCGAAATGCATCCCGACGAGGTTCTCCTTCCCATGTTGATATCGCATGAGTTCGGAGAGTCGCCAGCAGATCTTGCAGGGATTCAAGCTGACGCGGCGAGAATTATGTCCGAACTGTTGGGCGACTCAGAACCTACTGGGCGACGATCGACTGAGCCAGCACGTATTTCTAGCAGGATGCAAGATAGTGATGATGGCATTTATTTGAAGAATCGGCCGAGAAGAAATAGCTTTGTTTGTGGGGATGCCCCTGTGTCGCTCAACACCCAAACGGCACGTGGTGCTTGAAGCGTGAGACAGCTGTATACATATCGTGTAAAATACTGCCGTTTGATGGTGTGTCCGGACAAAGGTATCCTTCCCAATTCAAAACGAAACAAAAAATGTCGTTCTTGGGTGGGACTAGGGGGACTATGTAAATTCTGTTTATATTCGAAAACAATTTCTCGAAGTATTGATATCGATTTTATGCTGGATTCACAATTGGTTTTTATCTCTTGATCGTCAACTTCACGGGTCATTTTTGTTCTATTTTGAAAAGGAAATAAATTTATAATTTCCAGTGACTTCAAATCATTTTGCTTTCACTATATCAATTTTCCTCTATGGTGGACTTGATATTCTCTACTCCGTTGAAGGGGGCAATGAGTGAAATTATCCTTGGTATGATTTAGAAAAAACTACTGTAAATGAATCTGCGTTTATTACAATATAGAGGAGGGATCAAGAATATCGACCCTCTATATCAGAATCATAGATTTACTATGGTTTTCAATTAATCTTAAATATATTGCAATTGAACTGAATCTCATTCTCTTGTCATCCACAGTGATTCACCCTCTTTGCATATCTTTCTTCTAAAACAGGTTATGTCTCTGACAGTCACCTACTGGGAATATGACCTATTTTTCATCCATATTGTGATAGGCTGTATGAAATGATTTGTACAACCTGGATTCAATTCTGTGCTTATGGTAATGACCATGAGAGCTACACACTTTATTTCATATACGTATACAACTTCTGAAATTATGTATTTAAGACCTATCTATGCAGACGTATTTAACCATGAGTGGAGTCTTTCCACACCAGAACCTTTTGCAGGCCCTAGTGTTGCAGTCAGGACCACAAAGGAGTGGTTCCCCTCTTCCAGACATGCGTCCAGGGAAAAGCCATCAACTGTGGGCTTCAACTATGTCCCTCTAACCTATGTTTGTGGGTGGAATCAAGTGCATTTGGCCTATATTCTGCACTGTCTCCACTGCCAGTAGCCAGTACTCATGCTTCTCACCCTTGGAAGTAGCAATGTCCTCCAGTGGGGCCATCATGAGGTGGTAGTCCTGTGGGAGAAGGTTTTCCAGCCCACGTTCAAGCTCCAGATCTATGCGTTCTTGGAGCCTTTGCTTTTTAGCATTACCCTGCATCCCTGAGGTTTCATTGTGGACCACCTCATTATGATACAGCCACTGTCCATGCATGAACCAGAGCAGTTGTGTGATAAATTGCTTCATCCATTGCCAAAGTGAGATCTGACTCACACTCACCCACTAGTGGTCAGCCTGGATGCGCTGTATCTCCATTGAGGCCATCCCCGCCAGGAAGCTATCCCAACTGAGGACATCCTGTGCACAGCTCAGTGTCCAATACCAGCACAAGAAACTGGAAATAATGTCTGACCAATGCATGACCCTTAGTGGTGGAGGTACCCTGCAACAACACCTCTCAACAGTGGGTCTCTGTGAGGCAAGGCTATCCAGGTGTCAAGTGGTTTGATGGACTTGCTCAAAGCCTCCCAACAAACTGCCTCCTGACATCTAGTGACATGGATTGTGGTTTCCCAGACCTGCTTGCAGCTAGGGCATAATGGGGACTTGCCTGTTTGGTGGTGTAGATATGCCATGGTCCCTGATGCCCGCATGACATGTTTTGCTGCCCACAGTTGGAACATCTTGAGGAGGAAGGTCAGGGTGAAGAAAATCTGGTCCTAGTCAATGCTATCAAATTGATGAGGGGTTAGGATAATTTTACTGTGGAAGAGTTGTTGAGCAAGTTGGAAGCCAATGTGGTGGCATACTGCCACAGCTGTGTCTGATGTGAATTTTGTTTGGTTCAATGTAATGGTGGTGGCTTCACAGGGTAGGAGGTAGTCACGTGGGTTGGTCAAATTATGGAGGAGATGAGATTTAGATCACATTCACAATTGAGCTGTGCTGGATGGGAAAGTGTGTAGTAATTGGTAGTATTGTCTTGATGTGCAGTGATGTGTCAATATGAGATCTTGAGTGACAGACAAGACCTGGATGATGCCAATATTTTCAAGATGTTGGAGTGTTTTGTCCGGGTTGGGATATAGTATAGGGGGAGGCAAATAACCCTATTGATAGTGCCCATGTAATTGCAGTACACCACTACCTTGCCACAGAGGGTGGGTGTCACTTTCTGCATGCCATTGTATAGCCAGGATGCCCAGGAGTTTACCACAGTATGCATTGGAAGCTTTCCCACTAAATGCAATCACTCCTGAGTATTGCCCTGTGTCACACAAGCATTCCAGAAAGAGCGCTGACAAGCATGAGTCCTTTTCCAAGTGCCGCATATAAGAGCCATCTGTGGCAGCAACAAAGGAGTGGTTTTGTAGTGCCCCTGCAATCCAGGAGTGATGCCCCTGGAGAGTGGTGTGGTCCCACATCCAGGTGCCACCCCATTCTGCTAAAACTTCCTGGAGGTCTGTGGGTGCAGGGGTCAAGGCCATGAAAGCTGGATCTATGTACATCAGGCAAACCACTTCAGGTGTGACTGGTTGGATTTGGGCAACATGGAGGTAGGACAGGGGTGTGACATATTGTTCCAGGCATGCATAGTAGAACCATTGGTAGGTGGGAGGTGGGATGAACTTCAGTTGCCATGCCATATTGGTCAAAGCTGTCTGGTGTGTTGTGGTAAAATTGGTTGGTGACGGCATCATATGACCATTCCCATTTCTTATGCATAGCTGTTGTCCAATTGCCCAGCCAATCCTGAAGCTGGTGCAGTGGTGCAATGGCGTCCAACGCCTGCCTCCAAATGAGTGTGTCTGTATTGCTAGGATATGTCCAGGGCCAAGTGAATACCAACCATTGCGTTGGTGGTTTCAAAAGATGCCAGTACCACTCATCAATGCTCTTCCCATTAACTTCCAACACATTGGAGATATACAAGACCTGTTGATGGATCAGTACCCGATTCAGTGCTATCAATTCACTGGGGGTGAAGTATTGGCCAGCCGCTGCTGCCATGAAAAATCTGTCACCCTCCTGTGGTGGTGAAAGCTTGGGGAAAGCAATGTGGATGTGGATTTTGAACATCCAACACCACTCCCATATTGCCCGTATCCAGGATGAGGTGCAGAGGGACCAATACTTGCCATATCATGATGGAATGGGTTACCTGACAGCCCCAGTTCAAGTGCAAAGACCTCATACAAGGCATTGAGTTGGCGGCCTATTAGGGATGGGCATCCAAAGTGTTGTGCAAGTAAATTGAGTGAGGCTATGGTAGCTTCTATGCCAGGATGGGAGAGACCAATGTCAAAGAATCTGGTCAGTAGTTGACAGAACTCAGCCCTGATATTGCAGTTTACTCCACAGAGAGGGAGAATTTTGTGGTAGGGTTTCTGGAGGACCTCTGTAAGCTCTTCAAAGGATGTGGAGCTGCAGGCAATGCAATAACCAACCCATGGGCAGAATTGGGTTGTAATACTTAGCCAATCAAGTTGCTTGGGCAGCAACCCCAGAGACATCCTGTCCACCCATTCTTGTGCCTTAGTCCGCATGTAATCCAACTGGGTGCCATTGGCTCCATCCAGGCTGGTGTGGATTTCCAGGGTCTTCTGGGCCATTGTAACCAGTTTATGAGTGATTTCCTTTTAGACCCCATCTTCTGTTGGGACTGTCATTTGGTAGCCATCATCTGTAGAACAATCATAGTAGGTCCAACCACACTGTACTTGGCCTGCATAAGCAATGAGGGTGTAGGAGCACTTTTTGGGTTTCAGTTCACCCCCTGCAGCAAGTAGAAGGTTGCCCCAATTGTGGATGGAAGCTTCCATTTCCCAATGTACCTCATTGGCACTACTTGTATGGGAGCTCATATCTATGTGCAATAGGTCTGTGTCATCCACAAACAGGATGCCAGCCACATCAATATTCAGCATTGATATGGGACAAATGGAGGTGGCTCCCTTGTGGCAACATTTTTGTGCATTAATGATGGTGATACTAACAACACCCCATGCGGCGGGTGCCACCCCATGTCCTTGGCACATTCCTGAATTTTTATATTCCACACCACCCCTGGCAAAGGTTGCTGAGTCCCCAAATGCAGTGTGGAGAAGAAGCACATTTCTGCAATGGCACCAAGCATGGTGTGGATTGCCAATGGGCAGACCCTAGCTGACTGGAAGACTAGACTTGCAATAGCATGGCAGAGGTTCTGGTTTGAGTCTGAAGCTCAATAGAACTGTTAATCTTGTCAATAGCCAGCATTAAAGTTCCTCCTTCTTGCACAGGACCCATATTTTTGTGGCAATTGTGGCCAGCAGTTGCTAAGAGCATTGCCTCCCTTTGAAAGAGTTGGTAAAGACCATTAAAAACTAAGTCAAGACCAAAATTTATCCGTTGTTCACAGTTCCCCACTATATTGGCCTGCAACTCATCAATGATATTGCAGAACTTCATTAGTTTTGCGTGGAACCCATTTACATTTTCATATACAATCCAACAAATCCCCTCAGCCTTGAAGGAGGGAAATATGCCTTGAGTCCTTTACATGGTTGGGCATCAAGTGTGTCTACTGCATCCAGCTTGTCAAACTTGAGTGGTTGTTGATCACTGAAAGGTAGGTCCTCCAAAATATTCCTGCTCACTTTCGGATCTAAGGATCCAAGGAGAAGCTGGTGACCCTGCAATTGTATTGTGTTTATGATAGAATCCCAATGTACAGTTGTCAGTTCCCCCATGAGGTGAACTGTTTTCTGCTCCCGTTTGTACAATGTGATTCAATATGGCATGCTGATTCCCACCATTTGCAATAATGAGTGACATGATACGTGATGTTGATACCTCCAGCATTAGGATAAATCAACTGTAATTCCTCCATTGGCGCTGCTTGACGCCCCCCTTGACCCTCTTCCTGCACCTCTAGAAAAGGTTGACTGGCGGCTTATTCACCCATCACCGCAGCAAATGGGTTCTCTGTTGGGCCAGTGCTTCCATTTGAATTGGTGGAAGTCACTGAGGCCTGGGGGCATTGTGCAGCAAAACCTCTCTTGTAGGGGCAAAGCCAGTGGGGCCAGAGAGATGGCAGGTGTTACGATTGAGGTGGAGGAGCATTTTGATTAGGTCATTCTTTCTCATGGAGGAGAGGGTGCTGACATCATTGTGGGTGGCAGGGTCAATTGTAACTACTTCTTTGATGGGTAGTAGGGTGGTTGACTGGGTGGTGTTGAAGTATGTGGCTTGAGTTGGGGCTGCAGGCTTGTTGGCATGGATTGTGGTGACAGACAAATCCAAATGCAATGGGAACGCATGATTCAGGTTGTTGTAGGCCTTCTTAGGGAGTCTGGAGATGTCAGCTTGGAAACCAGCCGCCTGCATTCATGACTCCCACTCCATACTGTCAAGATCAAACTCCAACTCTGTCTTGGATGAGACGATGACTCCTTTTGCTTGACATCCCAGGTCAGCTGAGAAATTGTTACCATTAGATCCAGGTCACACGCTTGGTTCAGGATATAGATGATGCCCTCATGGTTGTACCCCTGTTCATGGAGGTAGAAGTTCAGGTATTCTGGGAGGTACTGGTTCATTTGGACCATGCATGTCTCTGCTGCTGCGGTGTTTGGAATAATGCAATCAACAACCAAGCTGTTGGGTTGGGGAAAGATGGAGAGGAAGAGGGGTGACTTGTCATGATATTTGAGACCATAGAGCAGCTCACAGAAGGATGCTTGGGAAAGTCTACTGAAGCCTGCAACCCATTGGTAAGTCCTATGTTGCGCTGGCTGAGAGATTTGCGATCCCAATACTGGAGTGTAATCCAACACTGTTGTGGAAATTTGTGTGCAACTGAGCCATTCTGCAAAGTAGAGCACAATCTTGGCCACACGCGTCAGGGTCAAGGGTTCCATTACATGGACATACTTTCCGAATGTTCAACACATGGCTCTTGACTCTTTGATATAGCAAAACAATTGTAGTAGGAATGTTGCCACTGTCTCACTGCACTCCAGGTGAATGATGTGCTTGTTTTGCAATGTGAAGGCATCATTTTTTTGTCTTTTGGAGACGCTTGTTACAGGAGGTGCGGATTATTGATGCAAAAGGTGAAGTTAGGGATAGGACAATCTTGGTCGTCAGTATTGAGAAGCTGCACCTGTCCCATTTGTTGCTGTGCATCCAAAAGTAGGTCACAGAGTTGGGACGTCAATGAAGGGATGTGGGCTTTGTTGAAGAGGAAAGGAAACATGATGGGAGTGAAGCTGTTGAAGGGTTGGCACTCTTTGACCTTTATGGTGCAATTGTTCACTCTTTTGAACGCAATCAACACTGCCCAGAGGAGGTACTTTGTCTCCATCATGGATGCCAGATGAAACACTAGCCATGGTTCAGCCTGCTTTTGGTCCCTACAAGGATTGGTGCAGGCAAGGTATATGCACTTCCTTTCAAGTGAACAAAGCATCCAAGTTTTGTCCAGTTTCTGGGGAGTTGGGACTTGGACTAAATGGGGGGAAGTGGGGAGAATGGTTCCATCATAAGCAAGGCAACCTCAAGGTCCTAATCCAATAACTGTACAAGCAGGTGCATGATGATCTGGTGGCATTCCATCCTGGCATCATTGCTTGTAAGTACCATGGAGATTTTGACCAACTTCTGGTGGGGGTTGGGAGGGGTCTGTTTTGTGGACTTAGGTTGCTGCAAGGGTAGAGCAGGACCCTGATTTTAAGATCAATTGCGAATATGGGTTACCCAGGACAAGGTTGGTCTGACTCCTGTGGTGCGGGAGTCATGATTGGTGGTGCTTTTGGAGGCACATAGTAGTGGAGTGGGTTTTCATTGTGGTTGCCATCCCTGGCTCCATCTGGTTGGATAACTGAACAGTTTCCTCATTGGGATCATCCAGGTGTTGCTTTGAGCCAAGGAGGGTCAGCAGCAATCCTACTTTGGTCATCTTGGTGTCCACAAGTGCAGGCATAGTGGGATAGAGTCATACAGTGTCTGGGTTCATGCAGGAGGGTGGTGGACAATGGACAAGGTTCTAGTTTGGCCAGTTTGAATTTATGTCATCGTTTGGGATTCAGCTGCCATTTGCCAGGCCTGGTAGAACTTTGTTGGGATTTGTTGCTGGGCATGATGTTACGTGGGGGATGGGGTTGTAGTGGCTCAAATCAACGCCATTTGCAAGTGGGGTTGCGACAATATTTGTTGTCAGGATTGGTCAAGGCGCCCAGAAGGTTGCCTAGAATCAACAGAGGATTGTTGTGTGCCTTGTTGCTCTTGATCAGGATGGACAATGTAGGAATTACCAATTTGGATGTGACAACTTGGCGCAGGGGATTGTTTCCATTGTGGATGATAAATTTGTGGTGCAGAGGGAAGTTTCCATGCAGTCAGATGAAGTCATGGAGTGGAGGGAGGTTTGGGGTTTGGGGTAGACTGCTGTTGTGGGTGATTGAATGGAGTGTTTGTGGGAAGAGGTGTTTGGATTATGGGTTGTCAAAGAATATTTGTCCTGTAGATGGGCTGATTGGTGTGGGGAGCCCAATAATAGGTTGGGGAGGTTTGTGGAGAGAAGCCCGTTATGTTTGGTCCTGTCTTGTGGTGACTCTTGGTGAAGGGGATCCTGGAAAGACCTTGCCTTCACTGCCAGGAAGGCAAGATGAGCCTCCAGTGGATGCGGTGACCTTCATAGAACTTGCAAAGTCTCCTGATGGGGAGATCCGGAGAAAGGCTGTGATCTTGGCATGGGCAGTTGGTTTGATCTTGGGGAGGAAAATTAGGGGTTATTGGTGAGGTTTCCATGTGCTATCTGGAGGGATGTTTGCCCAACAGCATTGCCAACCAGATGAAAGTTGTGGGAGACTTTGTGGCTGTGTGACGTGGGTGGGGCAAGAAGTGAACGCTCTGCCATGGTTGGTGGGATTGATATAAGGTCTGAAGTATGCTCAGTACAAGTACACCGAATGTTAGTAGGGACATAGTATTTAAGGTTGACTAATTTATACAAAAAGTGCACATGTTATTTCACCCATTTTGCCATTGATATGCATACAAGACAGTCACTTGATGTGCTGGGATATTGTAGATATTTTTTTATGTTTGAGAACAATGGCTTTACTCTTACATTGATGGTGTCAATTTTAACAGAGGATTTTTGCGAAGATATGGCCCATTTGACCTCCAAATGTTACACCATTAGGTACTTGCTGCACGGACTGTAATGAAATATCACCAAATTCCTATGTCACCAAAAACCAATGCAAAACTGAAGATTATTTTTTTGCCTCATGCTAAAAGACCTTACTTCATACTTTAAGGGGTGAAGTCACATTATAAATAATTTTATCTGACTAGGGTTTGTTAGCACTGAGGATTTTTTCACATCTCATGTCATATCATCCATCATCCTGACATATGTTCACATCACTGGCAAGGGTGGAAGTAGCAATACAATCAAAAAAGTTTTTTCTTTATCTGTTGGCAATACAATTAAAAGTGACAGTTTACATTGGAAGTTTGTGGACTGCATTATGCCTTCATGCAAAATGCAACACCATGGTCACAGTTGTCAGCAAGGGCATATGGTATCAGATGATCACATATAAGGATGAAACAATGGTTTGGATCCTAATAAGACAATTTTGCTACCAATTGGGTAAATTAACCACAGGGGAATGGAGCTGAACAAAGGAGATAGCATGTGTTGGAGAAGAAGAAAAATGCACCATTTTTGTCACCACTATTATTAGTAGAAAATTAATCTGTTGTTCTTAGTTGTAAGAGGTTGTCATACTTTCACCATCATGAGATAATAATATAACAATCATAATTTGCTACCATCATTACTCTTCTGAATGTCTTGATACTTTCATGTCATTACAATTGGTATTAATTATAGTATGAGATTCAACATAAGTCTAAACTTTTCTGCAACAAGATTACAGTGATAATGAAAAACTGACTGAGACAGATCAATAGGTGCTCTGCTACAAATTTATTGTTACCTTTGTTATTTATAATTTTGTAATGGCCAATAAATGATATTCCTAACATCTTTATCAAATGTCTTAAAATGATATGTTCTACATATGAATAGTATGATACAATGGACTCAACTTTCCCATAATGGCAACCACAATCCATAAAAAAATTTAAAATACTTTGAGCTTTAGAGATGGACCATATTTTTGACCTCAAATGTCTGAACACTAGGTGGGGTATTGGAAAATATTTGAAATTACTTGTATCATGCATTGTTTATTATGCATATTGAATTAGTGAAAAAAATTTTAAGTCTACTTTAGAAAGCTGACAAAAGGTATATTATGAACACAATGAAGGTAATATTTTTTCAAGCAGTTCACTTTTCATTGTCATCCATCATTCACCTCTAACAAACACACATAAAAATCAATATACAATTGTAGCATTTTTTCCAGTGAAAGAGTGACATATGGCATTTTCATGAACCATGAAGCCATTGCAGTGGTACATGGCCCTTGCCTTCAGACACAACATTGTCTGAAGGTATTTAGTCTTCTGGGTGAGGGGGCATCTTAAACATTCCTAGTATAGAAAGTCTTTTTTGTGCATTAGAAGCACAGGGGAGGAGAACCATGCCAGATCAATTCCTCAAGTATTGCTACTTCTTACTCAAGAATCTTTAGGGAAGAATATCTTGAAATCAAGAGTTAATTAATCTTTCAAAAACCTTTTAGGTCTTGATGTTGATTCTTTCTTACTATAAGTGTAAAAAATTGAAAAATATTCCCCATTTCTTGATGAATAGATTGAATTGAAAAACGTCGTAGGGGCAGAAAAGATTCAATAGAGTGGAAGATTGTCTTGATCCATTTTTGGCATGCAAAAGATGTTTGGTATGACCTAGTAAACCAAGTTGTTTTGTCTTTAATTTGGGCATTGCTCATTTTCCACTGTTTGATTAATGATGATTTTGCAAAAAATGAAGTTGCCAATGAGGTTAAGATCATGAAATACGTCAGAGCCAAAGCATCCTACTCTCAAAGAGAATTTTTTGGTGTTCTATAGATGGACTGAAACAATATTTTGAGACCATGCACGTGATATTGCAGTGGATGAACACATGATCACTTTATCACAAACATTTTGGTCTGCAATCCAGGTGGTGCAATTCGCATTACAATTTTCAATATACCAGAGTGTGTTCATGGTACCAAATAGGAGAATATTTATTCAAAGTTTCAGAGAGTCTTCAGGAGATATGAAGTACATTGTTAGAATTATTAAGAATTGGAAAAATAGAGAAAGACTTTATAGTAAAATTATCACAGGATATGTTATCTTCTAAGAACAAAAGATGTTATGAGACAAGCACTAATATCAGAGTGAAATAAACAGTTACAGAAATGCATCAATTAGTAGAGTACATTTTGAGAATGTTTTAAGATTTGTTCCCAAGATCAAAAGATATTCTTGAATATGAAGATCATTGTGAGCAAAGAATTAGTATGGTACTATATGTATTGTTGTTCAACATGAGATCAAAGATGTTGGTTATCAATCAGATTTGAAGTGATGTGGTTGGAGAGAAGTATTGAAAAGGATTACATGCATTGAAATTTTTTTATCAAATAACTTCAAAATTTTAATATAATTAAATACCTAAAGTAATCATTTTTGACACCTATCCTTCTCTAGATAAATTAATTTTTATTGACATCCCTATTGCCAATTTGAGTATTGTTAATGCGTTGTTGAGTTTTATTTTTTGATCAATCATTGACATCATGAAAACATCATCTACAACTAAATCATTTGTTGTTGTATGGTGAGTTCTTGTCAGTGCACTGTAATCTCATTTATAATTTTTTTCTGTTACATTACAAACCCTTGTTGGGTTTTTATCACCATCTTACCCACCATCTTGTTGAGAGATAGTTGCAAGGTATCATCATTGCACTTTGCACTTTGCACTTTGC
>JALLPE010001457.1:0-14493 GCA_036940025.1 Conticribra weissflogii
TACTAATTTTTGTAGCGCGATTGAGGAGAGAAAAGTATCAGAATCGCTGAAATCACCAAGGTAATTCACCCCTGTCACTTCGATTTTCGGAATTAGATTGTTGTCGTTGATGTCATTCGCTACTCGGAAGAGAAATGCATCTACTTCGGGGAAGGAAACGTCATTAGACCTGTTCGGATCAATGAAAGATATCAGGCGATTACGTTCCCGTGCAATCTCTTCCGCTGTAGGTTGCTGTCCGGAATCTAAAACGTGTGATTCGTTAGTTCCAAATGTCCCTTCTTCAAACAACATACGTACGACCTTTTGAAGCTCTTCTTCTTGCAGTGATCCTGACCCATCTACATCAACCGAATTAAATATCCTTAGCAATGCATCACGTTGGTATTGGAGCTTAGTTTTTTCCTCCATAAGTTGTTTTTGCTGCTCAATCTTGATTCGTTCTTCTTCTTTGGCCTTTCTGAATTCTTTGGATCCTCCCCAGAGAGGGTCTAATGATTCTAGTGTTGAAAGCAAGGCCACAACATTTGACGGAGAACCATTAAGAGTAAATTTCTCAGTGCCTACTTTCATATCTACGCCATATCTAATCACACCGGACTCTTTGCCCTCGTTATGCATTTCTCTCAAAGACGCACGCAATCTCGCACCATCGACTGTCATCAATGGTTTGAACGGCAACACGTTCCACTCAAGTGAGCCATATTTGAGATTCGGTTGGTAAGAACGAATTTGCCCGGCGCGCAGCGCCATGGAATCATGCAGGATAACTAAGTCCCCAGAGATTCCGATGGTTTCGGTTTTCATTTGAATGGTATTTAGTTTCAACTCGAGAATACCACGTCTCACTTTCGACCGATCTAACATCAATATGATCGTCATATTATCGATTGTGACGATAGTTTGAGTGTTCAAATTGATTTTTGTATCAACTGGATCCTCGGTAACAGACACCGCATTATCATCGGTGAAGTTTGTCATCGCGTAGATAGGTAAAGATGAGCTGGGTTGATCGAGTGTTCTAAACGGAAGGTCGAAAAGATCTAAGAGGGTGGCGATAGATGAAAGCAGTGGGAATGGGTTGACAATCAAGACCAAATCACTTGTTTTGCAGTCAACTGAGAGGTGAGGTGTCATTACTTCTGTGGGAGCAACAGACATATTGAACCCAATGGAGAGTATTGGCCCTCGAGTTCCTCTGTTTCGGTGCTGATGGTGGAAAAGGTGAAGGAAAAAACATTAATTCTGGAGAAGGAGAATTGTATTAACATAGTGTCAAAGGTTACCTTATAGATAATACCAACGAGTTGTCCATCACGAAGAGCAGGCAGCGAAGGAAAGTCTGTCATTGTCCCAGCGACGTCCCACTCGGTTTCTTCGATATTTAAGGACATGTTCAACACATGTCGAGGCTCATTTTCATAGCCAGGTTTTCCTGAAAAGAGAGGATCCGTCAACGTCAACGTGAAAGAAACACCATACGCAGCCATCAACGTTGGAATAGGGGGCATCGGTTCGATGCTTTCTTTACTAGTATTTCCATTTGTGACAGGGAAGTCAATTAGAAGAGTTTTTGCTTGTAATTTTACGCTCAGTGGTGGCGCAAGAAGTGCAGATTTGTGTCGCACTAAGGAAGCTAGCGCATCAAGCGGTGAGGAATAAAATCTGTTGAAAGGAGATGATGCTTCTAGGGAAGACGCGTTACTATCATTGTCGCGGTCAAGAACTGTAGATCGACTGCACAACAAGAATGAGAGAAATTCTTCATTCTCTTTCGGTATTCTCCAAACCTTTCTCATCGCCTTGCACCGTAATGATATTATGTCATTACTTGACATTCTCTTTTCCATTTCTATAATCTCAGATGCTGTGAGATCTCGTCCGCAGCGGCTGCTGACATTTCCTCCGTTGATCCTAGCATAGTTTGCGCAATAAATTGACGTTTCGTCATCAGTGATACACTTTGCTTCTTGCAAGCTGGAAGCGAGCCAAGTCATCCATTCGTTAAAAGGAGACTGGGCGTCCGAAAAATCGTCAAGATGCAACAGTACAGTGTGGATATGTTGTGGCGACAAAACCACAGCAACTTGCGTCGCTGATATGTTCACCCCGATGTTCTTCTTTTCCCATTCACGGTCATAGTTCAACGTCCAGACTAAGAAATCAAGAAACCCTATGACTTCTGCAACAACATGAAATGGATGAGCGATCAAATGCCAGGTGTATTGAGTTTCCTTCGTTGGAGATGTTTTGAGTAACCTTTGATTTGATTCGTCCGAGAACACATCCTCTATCTTTGGAGATCGTTTATTCTTTGAATCCGAAGGTTTCAGATTAAGATTGATATTTGAATTCAAAGGTTCTCCTACTTTGAGATTTAGCCCAGCACAACTGATGATCAGGTTGCATTGCGAATCCGGACTAAACATAAACGACAGCGTATCTGCAGCTAAAATTGTTTGAGAACGGCTATTCCGTGGTAATCGTGCAAATATGATGTTCGTTTCACGTGGATTATACTTCATCCTCATATCTTTCACTAGCGTCGATCCAGCGCCAGAAATAACGACAGATACATTAAACGCGTGGATCGAAAGAGAGTGACAAAGAAGCCTCCCGACTGAATATATGAGGTCGTTGAGTCTTTCACTTTCGTCGTATGTTCGCGCGGGTGCTTTGGCGTCGACCTCCTCTTTCACCTCTGCTTGACGTTTACGGACAGTTGTGTTGGTATTGTTGAGTTTGTCGCCTCCGGTTTGTGTTAATCCTTCGTCGTAGTCCTCGTTACGATCCCCACTTACAAGATCTCGTTCTACCTTCAATGGTAATCTTTGCTCATACTCAGATGATTTAACTCCTTTCTTTCTCAGTTTTGTTTGAGCGTGATTGATCCATTTTTCTATGTATTGCGTTACTCTGGAGGCCTCCATCACGTCTTCATTCAGAAGATTGTCCACGAAAATCTCTTGTGCAAATGTAGGGAGTTGACGGTAATTACTCAAATCATCGTCTGGTGGAAGAACCGCCGAAGGCACCTGTTGAAATGAAGATCCCCTGCTTGCACTAAACTGCTCCGGGGGATCGGGCGCGAGATACGTCTTCTCTAAATTTACAGTTAAGCGATCAAGTTTGACGACGATTATCGGTCGAAGGATGAGACGATATATCATTTGCTTCCAATATGTGGTTTCTTTGCATCCCTCACTTTCTCCGCCTGAGTCCGCAAAAGCTTGAAATGGATGTTTATCAGATGAAGATTCCTTTTTATCCAGTTCGTCGCAATCCTGAAGACCGGCCACAGTTCCGATCCGCACTTTGATTGCCAAGTAATCAACTGTTACTTTACTCTCAGGATAATCTACCGAATTTTTCATGCTTCGCTGAACATTTGCCGATGGAAAAATAGATACGAAGAGGGACCTAAGAAACAAAGATTCTGATGGTAACAATTCTATCCCTTTTAAGGTTAGGGACAATTGGAGGATGGATATTCTAACATCATCGAACTTCATGCCAAAATTTCTTAACAAAGGTGGTCTACAAGAAAACGGAAGATTTTTTATGAAAAAAATTGTTAGAAGAAAATTTTTCACTTCAAAAAATATGGTGTGAAGTCTAAAAAATCCAAATAATAAAATATTTTCAAAAGTTAATTCTTCAATGCATACCTGGCTACAGCCTTGACAAATGGATGAAACGCCAGTAGAAGAAACGAACCTCCCAAGAGAAGCATTCTAGTATAGCGAAAGAAATCTGAAGATAAAATGGGGTTGTAATCATAGTTGGCCATGAATTCAATTGCATCGCAGACAAGGCTGCGAGCAATGTTCACCGTGGTTGATATGGCAGTTTCTCCTGACATCGTGATTCTAGATGCTAATTCTTAAGAAAAAGGGCGACGCCTTGAATCAGAGGGTAGTTGCGGCGATGGTCTGCTCAGATCCGCGTGTTCTGGATCTGACTTGATCAAACTTAATTGATTCGTCTCTAGCTTCTAGCTCCAGACGGCGGGGCAGCGGAACTCTGCGGAAATACCCCGCCGATCAAAACGAATGATGGAAGGTTCGAAAAGGAGCGGGGCGTTGTAATGAGAGGCTACCAATGGAATGAAGTTTGTTATTAGGCGTCGCGAGAAACGAAGTCAACATAGACGAATTGATGAGTATGTATAATAATATTGTGCGTTTTAATAATAATTATTGATGTATGGGCGATGGAAGAGATAGATTTTGCTGTGAGGTGTGGAATGTTGAAACATAACTGCTTTTGTCTCTCATGCTCTGTCGTTCTCTCTAGAAAAAGCCTGAGATGATATAGCAGGAAAATGCATGGGTAGAGGATAGGGAACAATTCAATCTTTACCTTTATTTTTTTGTGTATTTTCATTGTTCAAAGATTTTAAAAATTGACAATTATTCGACTAAACATATTATTTTTTCGTGCTGCTATTTTAAATGACATAAAAAGAATATCTTTCTTACTTTTATTTTTATCACATCACAGAGGATCATAACTTTTTATTGTTTTTGAGTGAAGCATTCTCTTCCATCCCATATAACAACAATACTACCATGTCAGCCAATGCATTGGCATCCACCATCCTCCGTTCAACACTTGCAACCCACGTGTCATTATCGGCGGCATCCCTGCTGTACTCGGCCGTTGGTAAATCGGAATTGCCTCAATCTCGACAGTCGAATTCGACCGTGTTCTCCAATAAGAACTCTACCGCCGTCTCCAACCAACAGCCATTAAATCCCACTACCAAACAACCACGATCTCATCATGCACCCATAATGACAGATGAATTGGCTACTGCCTTCTCGGCCTTGCCGTGGCTAGATCAACTGAACAATATACTTGCCTGCATGTATGTAGGTGGCGCGCACAATTTACGCGGTCGCAAAGACAACGTCCTCGTTCAAATCCACCAAAATGCATCCTACGAAAATCCCATGCTACGTCATTCGGGGATCGAAGAAATAGAGAGGTTTTACAGAGGGAGATTATTTTTAAATTCTGGAAATGATGCTGCAAAAAGCGTTGTTTTGGAATGCATTCACGTGGAGGCTTCAGAGGACAGTGGTGCTGGTTTATTTCCCCATCCTCAACAACAACTGCACGATGAATCAAAATCGTGTAATGATGGAGTAAATAGCGCAAAACAAAATCCTTCAACTCTTCTGGGAAAAATATTTGGACAGGCTACTTCGTCATCATCTTCCACTTCCCCTCCGACGGTTGAAGTTCGATATATTTTAAGTCAAAACTTTGGTCCCTTCCTCACCATCCGGTCAATGCTGGTTGTCACCGTCCAAGTCCGAAGCGGATGCTGCCAAAAACTCCACGAATCCCGTTCGGATAAAATAAAATCAAGGGTGGGCGTTCCGATTGCAACAAGCGCGGCAGCTTCGCCGGGGATATGTGCAGGTAATGCGGCAAATCAAACTCTTGTTGCAGAAGTTGTCGGGATCGAGGAACGTTGGAATGGGGTTCGATTATTACAATTCAGATTCGTGCCTTTTTTTGGTTGGTCGAGGCGCGTGAATGGGATAGTGGCGAGCTGTTTTGATTGGATCACTACTTCTTCTTGAAATATCGGTGAGGGGATTCATAAAATACAACTTGTGCTGATAAAAGTTGTATATCTTGCTGTAGACGGAGTTTGAGACAAGATTCTTGAAGGGAAATAACCAGTCGATGTCGCCGAATGTGCGGGAAAATTGAGATGAGTTTTGGAAAGGATTAAAAAGACACAGAAGAAATCAAAATCACTATGTGTCGACCCGGCTGTGGAAATATATCGATACGGAGTGAAGTCAAACAATGAAACTGCTCAAATTAGAGGGGATTCACTGGAAAGTAAAAATATCATGCCTAAATATGATGGCATCAGTGTAAACAATGGTCATTGAATCATTGCTCGGATAATGTGGGGTTAAAAATCAAACAAGAAGTTGACAAACAACATAGATTTCTATTATCAGCTGGATCATTGTATATAGAAATATATTTGGCGTAGAGTAACAATTGAGCTGTATAAAATCAAGACGACACCATTTCTTCCTGACTCTCATTCCTCATCGACCATGACCCAAGGAGGACAACCAATAGCAGGCAGATTCTCTTGCGCTGCACCACAACTTGCTGTCTTTTCATCCCAAGTATTCATAACACAATACCATTCTCCATTCTTACACTGCTCGATAACACTACTGGCATCCATTGAACGAAGAAGCATTCTCCACTTTCCACAACTGGGATTGCAACATCTGATCCATTCGTAAGGCTCGTCTTTGCTGCTAAATTCCCCTCTAGCTCGAAACTTTTTGTTCTTTTGATTTTTTTCATAGTTATCATTACAAATGAGGCGACGAACCCATAATCGTAGATGTTTGCGAGTGCGTTGATCAATGGCACTTTCCGGAGTGGTGGCTGTGTCGTATTCTTCCTCTGGAGCACTGCATTTGGCACGTTCTGGATCGTTGATATTCATGGAGCAATACCACCTCGAAGGAAGTTTTCGGGCATCGACAACTCCACGTAGGCGTCTCCACTGTGCAAGGGGGGGAAAAGCCGTTAAATCAGAAATAAAAAACCTCCAAAGGGAAAAAACTGCAGATGGATCAACAATCGATGAGCCAGAAAATACTGCTCTCTTTTTTAAAGATCATACCTTTTTGCAACGATCGCATTCTACCCAAGTCGCATTTGATGCCCCAACAGTTTGTCCGAATATTGAAATCTCGTCCTCGGGTGCTGCCGAATCGTGATGTTCTCCTTGATTATCATCATCGGCAACATAAGAATCCAAAATATCCCCACCAGCGCCACCGTTTTTATCAGTTCCGTCTCCATAATAGTCATCTTCTCCCGATCCAGACATGGCAGCATCGGATCCAGAGTAAACATGATCCTGAGTCCGATTATGTCCTCCCTTCTTCGCCTTTTTCTTCTTTTTGCGTTTACCGTTTTTTCCTCCTCCTTCCGCAGCTCCATCATCCCCCATGGACGGAATGGAGGAGGAGCTCCTATACCTCCTAGTCGGATCGACACCCCCGTGTCCATGCTCTAAATACTCCTCGGCGTCCTCCAAAAAGGCTCCCCCATCCACATTCGCAGCGGTTTTCATCCCTTGAATACGTATATGCTTCCTCATCGCCGCAATAATCGAATTCCTATCCAATTTCGTCGCCCCATTCCAAGCTTTGGGCTCCGTCCCTCCACCAGATCCCGAAAGGCGTTTCGTTCGACATCCCCCCGAGCCGTGAGACCCGCCCCCTCCCATTTTCATGAAGTACATCCCCGGACAGGCGTCTTCGTCGTCGCTGGAATCGGTATCGACCACCGAACCGAGTGCGGAGTATTGATCCTCTTCCAGCGCCCGACGCATCATGTCGTTGACTGCGGCCTGTTGTGCTGAGTAACCTGGCGGAGGCGGTGCCGGAGCCGAGGGAGACGTGATCGGTTCCATGGTGTCGTCATCGGTTTCGAAGTCGTTGTAGTCGTCGAAGGCCGAAGAGGATTTGGCGAGGGAAGGGGCGATGGCGTCGTCGTATTTGGGCTCTTTTTTGTTGTTGCCGTCTTTGTTGGAGGAGGAAGTCTGGCCGCCGGCGCTTTTTTCTTTTTTCTTCTTTTCCCCCCGGGTACTGGCGGTGGGTAGCCGGCGGGCGGGGTTGGATCCCGGTGGGGCAGGTGATGTGGTGGTTGTCGATGTTGGTTTTGTTTTGGAGAGGAGTTTGTCCTGAAGGGTGAAATGATTTTTTAAGAATTTGAAAAGAAAGAATAGGGCCATGTTCATGGTGGGAAAAATTTGAGTGTTTTAGAATTTTCGTGACAAAACCGTCCAAAATCACTGATAACTAGTGATTTCAAAAAACCGTAAACGTTGAAAGCGTTTGAAACCAACCTTTTTCTTCTTGACTTTCTTCTTCTTGGGCTCACCAACTCCATCAGCTGCGGGCGTGTCATTCCCAATGCCAACACTGCCTTCTTTCCCTTCCAACGAGGGCTTGCGCTTTTTGGTCTTTAGTTTGTCCGACACTTTGCCCTTTTCCTTCTTTTTGTCTCTGTTTCCCTTTCCTCCTTTTTCCTTGTCTCCCTTTTCTTTTTTGACTTTCACTTTCCGTTTCTCGCCGGAGCCCTTTGCTGCCGACGCCGCAGATTTTGAAGCAGCCGGGGACGCTGACGCAGTTTGCGATTTTTTAACAGCATCGGTGCTATTGCTTTTGCGATCGGATTCGGCGGTCGCGGCGGCGGTAGAACCCGCCGTCTTCGATCCAGGCACGTCACCGTTATTCTTATTCTTCTCCGGATTGGAGCCATTGCTTTGAAACGCGGCATTTCCCTTGGAAGAGGGAGCCGCGGCAGAAGAGGCGGGAGTTTTTCCGGCTCCTTGGCCGGATCCAGTTTTCGAGCCGGCGGCGGTACCGGCGGTGAAGTTTCCGCTGCCTGCGCTGTTGCCGCCGCCGAGAGGATTGATTGGATCTTTACCCTCCGACATGGTGGAAGGGATTATGGGTGGAATCTACCTAGCAGAATGTTCACAGTTTGTACCACCGACGCGCAATCAAAAAGCATGTGAAAAAATAATAATGATGATGATGGTTCCCTTCTACTACTACCACTGACACGGAAGAAAATGGATTGGCAAATTATTTTAGAGTTTTTTAATAGAGGTTATAATAGTACCATAATATTGTAATATTATTATTTGTGATGAAAAAACAACCATCACAATTTTAATTGTTGGGGTGATAGTAGTCATGTAATAATGTCAAAACTGGCATAATATAATATTATTATTGATATCTATTATTATGTGACACAAAAATTATCGGTAGTGTGTATGCACCAAGGTAATTCAGCGAAAATCGACTATAGTATCGCTAAAGTTTCTTCGCCAATCCATCATCTTCTTGAAGCGTCAACACTCCATCATCACATAAAATAGTACATAATTATATTATATAATCATTACCACAATCTCACTGAAGTTCGGCACCATGGTAATAGTCACCAAATCCAACTACCTGACCGAGCTCTCCCACTTCCTCCACCATCTCCCCACCGCCACCTTCATCTCCATCGATGAAGAAATGACCGGCATCTCCCTCCGCAACCCCGACGGATCGTGGTCGCGCCCCAACAAGTTCGATTTGCCCAACGAGAGGTATCAAAAGAGTCTCAAGGGCGTTCCGGAGAAGTATTCCATTTTGCAGGTGGGCGTGGCTTTGTTTCACAAAAATCCTCACTACAGGCCGGATGATGGCAGTGCGAATGGCGGTGGCAGTGGTGCCGATGGAGACGTCATGGTGAGAGGCGCACGAGGTCAAGCGCAAGGGAACGGAGACGAGGATGACGCGGACGTCAGAGAACATTCCTTCCTTCATCGAGAGGGGATGCTCAACACGGACGAGCTCGAGGATTTGACCGAGCGAGAAGAGGAAGGAGAAGCGCCGCTGCAACCTGGTGCAAGTCACGAGAAAGTGAATGGGGGGGCTGCTGCCACTTCTGCAGCCGATGCATGCTACGTTGGTCAAGAGACCGCCCCTACTACTACTACTAATGGTGCATCTTTGACCACTTCCGAGGAAGAATCCAAAACCGTAGATCACCGCCATCCAACCTCCGAATATATATCACGCACATACAACTTCTACCTCTTTCCCGGCACCGATCGCGATCAGCCACGTCATAGTCATGGCAATAACTGTCACCCTCATCTGCAAAGAGAAGTGACACTCGATCCGTCCGCCATCAAATTCCTAATCGAGAATAAAATGGATTTCGACAAAGTCTTCCGGGAAGGCATTCCATTCACCACCTGTGAACGGGGGGAATATTTGAAGGATATGTACTTCGAAAAATATTTTAGCGAGAAGGATGGAAATAATGATATTGACGATGAGGGGGCCGAGGGAAGTAAGAAAAGTAATGGTGCCGGCAGTAGACCGAGAGTAAAATTGACTCGTCCGGAAGATATTGCCTTCGTGGCGAGGACCATGGCCAGTCTTAGAGAGTGGATTGATTCCGATGCTGACCAAGGGTCGGAGAATGATGCTCGTAATGAGGACGGAGTCAACGGTGGTAATGAAAACAACAGAAATGGAACCAGTGGTGATAGCGGCAGAGCCGATGCAATCGATGGAGGACGAGTGTGTGAAGGGACATCGTTGGTTTTGCCACCTTGCAATGCCTTTTTGAGGAGGTGTTTGTATGAAACTATCGAGGCTGAATACCCAGGTCTCATTTTGGAACGGTACGTCCTTCTGGTGTCAATGAATTTCCTTCTCTTTCGTTTTTTGGGAAATCCTCCCAACCGAAGATTACTCCTTTGAATATACGAACAATATAAAACAATAATCGATCGTTCTTTCCAAAAATCGACACTCAAACGTCTTAGAGCGGACCACACACCCAACGGCGGAGCAGCACGCAACCAAATCCGAGTCATACGCCTCTCTCCCGCCGAAAAACAATCTCGTCAAACCCGTATCCGTCTCGAAGAATGGCACAAACTCCTCCAGGACACTCTCGGATTCACGACTGTCTTCCGGGCCATTAGCGATGCATGCAATGGAAAATCCTTCACCGAAGAAAGGATCCGGGAGTTTTTGGAGGGGAGGGTCCGTGATCCCTCTGTTCCTGACGGCGTTGAAAACGGGGGGGTTATGACGGGAAGGCAAATTCCCCTGGTGATTCACAATGGGTTGATGGATTTGATGTTTTTGATGACTCATTGTCATCGTCCCGTTTTGCCCGATGAATTTGAGGATACGAAGAAGATGATAAGAAAACACTTCCCTTCGATTTATGACACCAAGATATTGAGTTCCGAATACAGCGATGCCATTATTCAGGGTGGCAGCTCCGCTTTGGGTGAACTCTATGGAGTCGTTTGTAATGATGAATTGAATCTCGATGTACCGTTCAAACCACCGCCAATCGTCAACCAATGCGTCGATGGTGCCGCTGAGCAAGCTCACGATGCAGCTTGGGATGCCTACATGACTGGATGTGTGTTTTCGGCACTTTGCCGCAGGGTCATTGCATCCAAGTACAAGAGAGTGAATGGAAATGTTACTCTCGATTCGTTTTTGCACAATTCCCGGGACGATGTTTTGCGTTATTCCTTGGGTTTGAATAAGATTTACATGCATATGTCGCTTTATACCATTGATTTGGAGTCGACTTCCGGACCCATTGGTTTGCATGATCCTCTGACGAACGGTTTGTCGGTTGAAACAACCTTTCACGTTTCTGGTTTCAAGTCTTCAGTGTCGACGAGAGATATCCTTCAGTCTTTGATGAACGTTAGCCGCAATGAAGAAGAATTACTTCAACACTTGAAGTATGAAATCATTTGGTTGGATGACACTTCCCTTCTTGTCGGGACGAAAGTGGAAGACGGCATGGCGTTGGACAGTCCTTCGACCATGAGCCTTGTTGCTTCTCACGTTCGGAACAAATTGTATGCTGGGCTTGGAAGCGTGAAAATAATGAACCTAATAGAATACTTCGACGGTTTAAAGAGTAAGGAGGTATCGCAGGTGAAGTCCGAATCAGCTGGATTGACGGATTTTATATTTTCGGGAGTAAAGAGGGCATTTGGCCTCGGAGAAATTGTATCCAGTGACAAGAGCTGCGATGAGGGACAAAGGAGGAAGAGAATACGAATGGGTTGAGCGTCGCATTGGTGGTAGGTATTTATTTATTGGGATTCAGGTAAAATTTTATCATGTGACTCAGCTTTTACAGCATGTCTGTCGTATTCTTCTTTCGTTTTAAGAGATCATGTCATATTATACTTAATTCTAAAATATATTTTTTCACAACTAATCATATTAAATGTTTGAATCTTGCTATCCTTACTTCTATTTATCTAGATAATTGTTAGACGAGGAAGAGGTCTTGTTTGCTATCGTAGTTTAGAGTGCGGAACAAAAATGTATTAGTCTCATGAGAGTGATGAGCAACGTTTTTAGGACTAAGATACTTGCGCACTTCTTCGAATCTCTCGTTTTTTCCTCAAAATAAATATAATAATGCAGTTTCTAAAAATTATGATGAAAATCGAAGTTGAATCTATAACGATGCGGTGGTTGGCTTCTTTGTCATGTCTTGCGCTAATATTCATTATCTAGCGGACATGAGGAAAGTAATGTGATGGCCTTCGAGATCATTATGCGTAATACGACTGTACCTAGCGTTGTTACTTAAACAATGAGAGGGAACCACACATCAACTCTCATCTCTGTTGCGCACGCGTTGTCTTGCTCAGAGCGTCAATAAATCTTTATTTAGTCCAAATATTATATTTCCTATTCACAAATAATACAATATTTCATACGAAGAGTTATTCATTTGAAAACTGGGATTAAAATGTCCCAGCGACAAGATCATAAATACCTATTCTTGATTTGTTGCATTACTGTATTTGTCGCCGCAAGGAACATGAGTGATTTCAATAAATTACAGAAATCAGAATATGGAACAAGAATAATCTCCTATCTGTTCGCCCTTCCGAAGTTTTCTCACGCAAAAATTGCCGTAGACGGAGATGTCATTCCCTCACAAAAGCACTATCATGTCCCTATTCAACTCAGACGAATTAGGCGAATCAAGACTTGTGAAAATGAACATTGATCCACTTTCCATCTTCCTTCTGCCAAACTCTCGTCTCGGACATGGTACGTGTCACTGGACCCCCATCCACCACGACTTGATCCAACCTCACATAGCTAATGACCGCTGCATTCCCATCGTTCCCTATCCATCTCACATGAGGACTCGAAATAGTCACATTCACAGGTTTAGCAGGTTTCCCAAACAAGTCAAAGTAGTATTTATGAAATTTCAATCCATGAACTAAATTCCCATTGGATTCGGGTTCAAATGCCGTCAGGTCGGGGGAGCATATTTCTTTGTAGGTGGCGAAGTCCGCATTTGCAATGGCGTTGAGTAATTTTTGGTTGGCCGTTATTATTTCTTGATCGTTGAAGCCGCTGCGCATCAAGGGATGGTTGGGGCTTGCAGTCGTTACGTTGGTGTTGGTGGGTGAAAATGGTTGCTGATTTTGGTTCGAGGGCAGTGGATCTTGGCTTTTTGGTTTGGGGAGAGGGGGTTTCTGAGGAGATGATTTGGGGGGCTTTTCGTAAATCGTTGTGTTGATTTCTCTTTCGGAACCAATGCTGAGTTTCTTCATCGAAATGTTGGTAGAGTCGATATCTTCGCCGCCTTTGGTTGTTAGTGGGGACGGCTGGGATGATGGAGATGGTGCCGAGGGTGGCTTGTCAAACGCCAAAATATCTTCGATGTTAAATTTAGACACAGACGCCTCCTTTTTGAATGCTCCCAAAGATTGCCCCCGCCTGTGACCTCTGACCATTGGAAGAGAAGGCATGAGTTGATGTGGTGGATGGTATATAATATTATTGTGCTGTATAAAGTTTTAAATAATTAGTCTCAACTCTATAGAGAAAAAGATGATGTATTGGGATTTTTTATGATCAATTACAGGCGTGCCTCAACCTATCTCACAGTTTTTATTATCGAAGTGGTCGTGGTTATTGTAATGGTGCATAATAAACAATGAATGGAACATAGTTGTTTTGCTTGGCCATCATTGTAGATCATAATAGCAGAGTCAAGATGCACAACAAAAAACGCGGAGTCTCCTGCAGTTCGTAGATGGAGATCGTGAAAAAAGATAGTGAAAATGTTATGCAAGGTAAGAGATTTAAAATTAGTACGTATTCTTCGATTGACACTGTCAAATACCTTTGAAAATTTTGTACTTCCGTATCTTTTGGCAGATTCAGATCTTTCAGACTATTTGTGGCACTACTGGGACACAATGGGTTAGCGATAATGTCTTCAAAATTCCCATGTGACGATTCATAGAAAAAAGTCGCTAATCCAGTCTCTTCCATTACCCAGGAAGCGAGTGGATTGGCGGCAATATTTTGGCGAAAATAGAGATTTCAACCGGATGGTCAATGAGTAAAAATAACGGAGACAGTTGACTCTCGATCGCCAATAATTACTGTGATATATCGCGGAAAATGGTCGTGATAGTTCATTATTACCGTCATTATTTTAAAATGTAATGGTTTAAACGAATAAATAGTAGCGGTCACAGTTAATTATTACCAAAATTAACTGTAATAGTTATTCATCAATGATATTATCTGTGATGGTTAACTATCACAAATAATATTGGTGATAGTTATCTATCACAGTTGATAATGGTGATAGTTCCTTAGTCATGTGTTTCCACACAACAATGAAATAAATCACTAAAAAATTCCATTCCATTGTCTTCCAGGATGCCTAACAAGACTGGATAAAACATTAAGAAAACAGCTTATCCAAATCTAGAAAAATACTGTGGAACAGATGGAGTATGGATGATCACAGGATAGACAGAAGCAGGGGCAGATGGTGGATGATGATGCAGACATTTGGTTGGAGTATTGATCCTAGAACATG
>JALLPE010001458.1:0-11841 GCA_036940025.1 Conticribra weissflogii
TAATTACTCTTTTAGGGGTAAGTTACCCCTAAAAAAGGGGTAATGAAAAAGAGTATCTGCCTCACAATTTACCATTGCATACAGTGATTACAATTCCCATTGAAACACTGTCCGTTCCCTTTAACCCCTTTGGTGTCAGGTGGGGGGTGCTTCTGTGTTGGAGGAGTTGCTTGAGGCATTTTCTGATTGATTGGCTGCATTTTTGGATTGACTGGCAATGGTAATTAAATTTGATACAACCAAAAATATTATTTTTCACAATAGTATCAACAAACACTTTTTTGGGAAATTAACTTCTCCAGAATTGGGGGTGTGATTTTTGGAGGTTTTATGCACCAATTTTGCCAGATTGGGGTGTTGCAGCACCTGTCAAGAAACCATACCCCATTGGATTGTGAGACCTGGATTTTGAAGAAAACTAAGAAAAGTAGTGCCCTAAAAATAATGAGGAGGTAAGCAATGCTGGTAAGAAGGCACAAAAAATTCTTCAAAACGAAAGTATTGTGTAACTTCCGCTCAACAAACCGTAAACCTTGTACCGTCATATAATCAAATAAATGTACAATGCCTTTGAATGGTTCCTACACTGTTTTTTATTGTTTGTTACTATAGCGTATATTATGTACCGAGAGTCTATTCTCTACCATACCCTAACTTTACAACGTACTGGAGTGCAAAAGGAAAGAAATTTGCACAGCTGTTGCTGTCGACTGCACGACATTCGCTCTGCGTCGTGGCTACCTAGAGGTACTGAAAGAAAAAAATATCATATGATGCGTGGCCGGCCGGGCCACAGCATCACTGGCCCTCAAAACCACCTCTCCTCACGACAACACCGAACTCATCGTCCACACCCGAAACAACATGTCCGCTTACGCTTCTCTACCAGGATCATTCCTACCACCCTTTTTTGCATTTGGCACATCTGCTGCAACGGGAGACAGCCCCGACGAAAAGAAAGCCGATGACAAGACGGAAGTTAAGCTGAGTGTCTCTGATACAACATCCGGTACTAGCGGAGGCTCGGTGAAGACAACTACGCATTCCATTTCCAAGAAAGTCGGTTCCTCTTCTTGTCCAACGTTTTCAACTCATGAAATAGATTCATCCGCCTTCAAGGCTCTTTCGATATCTACGGTCTCATCGTTTCCAGAAATCACCGAACCTTCAAACGAGGAACTTGAGAAATCATCTGAAACGACCACGTCGGCATCCTCTTCTTCCTCTGCTTCTGAAATTATCATCGCGATAAAGTCCGCCAGCGTCGATCCCGTTCAATTGGTCAAGAGTCTAACTTCCAGAGGAAGCAATATTGCCAAGCGGACGGCGAGATTCATTTCAAGGACACCTAGTTGTGCCTCTGACGAAAATGACACAAATAAATTCGACGGAGTCGACTCGTCTGCAAATGACAACGGTAACTGCATTTCCAGAAGTAACTCAAGCGCCTCGTTGAAACCTCCGCTGTGTTGTGAGGAATCCGATTCGGAAGATGACGAAGAAATGTCATTTTATGATTATGATGACGATTTTTCCAACAATTGCGAGGATGATGATACTCAGCAATTACAATACTGCGACGACAACTACGAAGACGGTAGCTTTCACAAGCAGAAGTTGGAGTCAGAAAAAGAGGATGCATCTGCCATTCAGTTTGAGCTGTTCATCAATTTCCAAGGGCGGAAATATACCGCCACACGTGCGTTTTCTACTTTTGTCAAGCTCAGGAACGATTTGCTGAGGGAGCTTCATCTATACGGATCAGAAGGATTAGATGGCCAGACGAGCAGTCAGCAGCGCAATCGATACCGTAGACGTTCCCGGGAGCCATGCCGCAATTCCAGCGCTGAATCTTCGAAGTGCGAAAAACAGGAGCCTTCACCGGAGGCGAAACACAATGATTTCATTTTCAACATTGAGGACCTGGCTCAGTTTCGACAAACGAATGGGACGAGAGGGAAATCAAGCTTTCTCTCTATCCCAGAACTCCCCAGGGTTTCTCCTGAGGTTTGCTCAGGCCATGGCTTCAATAGAAGTTCTGCGTGGTCAGGGGTAGCCTGCCGAGGATTTTCTTACCTTCAAAGTGTCGCCAAACTATACTGTCCTGAAATGGAGAAATGGCTCATGCAAGTTATTGATGCCATGCCATCAAGCCCCAGTTTGTGAGTAGATTTGCGTCATCTTTCTCTCTGTTTTGAAATGGTGCCATCTAACTTAACATTCTACGATTTGAACAGGAGTCGTTTCCTCTGGGAGCCTCTTGCCTCCAGTAGCGCAAGTTGGGACAACATCAGTGACGTGAATATTTCTTGTAACGACGAAGACTGCGACGACGACAAGTCTGATGGTCTACACAACGATGATGCCGTGGCGCAAAATCGTGGATCAGCGCTGAAGTCTTTATCATCTCATTCAAAGCCTTCCTTCCAACAGAAGAAAACGAAAGCTTCTAAATTCCTCTCAAAAGGATCTCTCGGCTCGTTAAACTCTATTCATGAAGCTGACGACGATGCAATCGACGAAAATTAAAAAAACGACGTATCAAAGTATGCCGAGTGAAACGTTTTTCCTGCGAGCAAAATTAATAGAAACTCGATGGAGACGAATACCAATGCAATAATGTTTAGAGTCCTGTCAATATGCAAGCTGAAAAATGGAACGGAGATTTTTAAGGTAGTATCAATTAGTGCCGTGATCGAGTTTGCCGCAGCGGAGCCTTCGCAATCGATGTGAAAACTCACACGTATGTCTGCAACTTCAAGAAGAAACAGAACCCTAAAATTGTGGGGGCAGCCAATCCACACGACCACACAAGCGGAGCCAATCGCTCCGTCTTGTTGCCTATTGATGCGAGCTTAATGCGGCTCGCATTCATGCATGGCAACAAAAACACCAACGCCAACTCCCATCGAAGATTATAGCTTGTATAGTACAACCTATATCTACATCAATGCAATTGGTTGTTATGTGATATTTGTAATAAGTAGTGTAATTCTAAAATTCATCAAATTTCTGTTCCTCACTTACGATTTCCATATGAATATGACCAAATTCATTGCGAACCACATAATTGAGTAATATCCATGAAAGTATAGAAGGATTTGCAATGGGAGAGATGACAGCTGTGTACTTATCAGCGGTATGATGTGTTAATAAATGTCGTGGAAATGAAAGCAAATTATTGCGAGATAAGAGCGCGGTACGAACCAAGGGCCCACAAGTCTTACAATTTTTTCGCTCTTCATAGCTTCACCACAAATGTGCGCTGCTAGGTAACAATGCTCAATTGTTGGCTAATTCTTGGATATCAAATAATGTATGCGGATCTGGCGTTTATGCAAATGACTCTACCTCGATCGCCAAAAATGCCGTTGTCACAAAGAATAGAAATAGTATAATTGAAAATCCCATCGGGTCTGTGAAACTTTTGAATTTTGAATGATCGATTTCAATTTTTTGTTTTCAATTTCCAAGCAAGATTCAATTGTCTGACAATATCCTGGTGGTATGACGTCTCCAATCATGATGGGACCAGCTTGGTAAGAGTTGCTACTCGTTTCGTTATTCCCAAACGACATCGCAACACATATTTTTTATGAACCACAGTTGACCCTGGATTGTATACGATTCCTCGTCCCAGTATGGAATCAGTGACATCTGAATATGCCAAATTACAAGAATCAATAAACGACCTTGGGATCATGATTTCCGGATCCCTCGAACGGCAGAGAGAAGAGATGCAAAGGTCGCATAAAACTCAACTTCGAAAGGCGCAGATAGAGGTGGACAATCTCCGTTTAGAGAAAACTCGGTTAGAAGAATCCATCGCGAAGAATGAACGTGCTTGTCTTTTGGAGAAGGAACGTGATTGGTACAAAAAAGAGGCTCTGCATTTGGATAAGGTATTGCAGCAGATAAAGGCCAAGCACAAGGATGTTACGGACAAGTTTGACGAATGCGAACAGGATAGGAGTTTCCTGAAAGAGCAGGTTGAAAAAGTGACGAATCAGAATTGGATCATGGAGAAGAAATTGAAAGCGCTTGGGGTGGATTTGAAGATTTTGTTCGCGGAGACAACAAATCAAAGATATACGGCTGAACATGGTATTATCGATCCCGGATATGGTGATGAAAATGATGCCCACAATGCACAACCCGAAACCGACTTTTTAAACGAAGATATTCATCACAAAGTTAAGGAGGCCGATGATAAAAAATATGAAGCCTAGAATTTGACAAAAATGTAGTTGGGTATTATCGACGTTATTTTTTACGCAAGTTGGTCTCTACTAGTGCCAGTGCATGACCACAGTTAGTAGTGGCCCAATGCACGGAAATATGGGGAGAACTAAAACAAATAGAGCCCAATGCGATGGAGACTCTTACTCAAGATACAATCTTGGAATCTCTGATCGACGGGCATACTGCAGCATGTACGCAGAACTCGATCTACCACCGTAACCGAACCCCCCCACTGAACCGGAACCCGATCTACCAATAGAAAAGAGTCGCCGCAAGATGCCCCATTGTTTTTTTCCATCGTTAGTTTTGCTACTACTGCCACAGGAGCCATGGGCTTGTTGTCTCCGTACCCTGCCTCCAAAGGCGTCAGAAACAACTTCGCTGTAATCGACTGGAGTTACGATTTGATCGTCAAATCTGTACCAATCGTTTTTTCGGATATCTGGCCGGATGTATGAATAATAGTGCCCTATGCAGGTAGTTGGGAAAGACAATAACTAATGAGGCATTCGTCAAAAAATGTATTTACATGTTAACCCGCCAATCACTTACCAGCGCCGTATTCTCCCTGGTGAATCACTATCGACTGCAAATCATAAATTGCTTCACCTGCATCGATTCTTTCCTCTGCCTCAACAATATCCGACAGATCGAGCTCCTTTTATAAATCCAGAAAGTTTGACATACAGATAAAATTCAGACAAAGGATAATCATGTCATTTATCCTTCAGAGGGATTGAGAAATCTTACCAATGGAAACGTACAACAATCATTGATCTTGCTAGTCTCGCCGGTCTCCCAATCATATTTGAACCTTTTCAAATGCAATTGAAGCAACGCGGGCAACCCTTCCCTTTTGAGGGACGATCCCTTGTAGGCATCTACTTTGTCTGCATCTTTGGAAGGTCGCCAACCATTCCCTTCCGAAACTTTGAGGATTTCGGGCTCAGTAAACATCTCTCTGAGTGTCGATTCCACTGAGCCAACACCTTCAGACACCGGGATGGACAGATCCAAAAATGGTTCGATGCGGATTCGCTCTCTGGGTTTCAGATTTTCTGTGTGGCTTTCTTCTTTCTTCTCCTCTTCCTCAGAATCAAGCGCAGTAATCTCTCTTACATAATCCTCAAAATACCCGCTGTACAAATCCGACATTTTAGAGTAGTTAACCTCTGGAATAAATAACTTCCAAAACTCCTGGCCATCTTGTTGAATGTAAGGGTTGATGCCCAATGTGCGGCATAGGGTGTGTGTAGTTCCTGATGAAGCACTACTACTGGTGGATGGAGAAAGAGAGTTGAAAGTATATTGCAAGGCACGTAGGGCTGGTGATATGGAACGGAGCTCTTGTTGGATTTCAGTTTTCATGATTGTCTTCTTTCGTGGCTCTTCCGGTTTGTACACAGTTGTCGCTTCTGATTCGTTGGGTTTAGAGGCTAAAGGATCTGGTGTTGATTGGTCAATTGTTCCCTCCTCAGAAATTCCATTCATTTCAACTGTGTCCAAAGTCCGGGTGTCAGCAATGTCCTGGTTATTTGCTTCGTTCTTTTCATCTGCGGCTTCATCATCACTAACCTCGACCTCGACCTCGACCTCGACCTCAACTTCAATCAACTCATCTCTAGCATCCATTATCAACTTTCTCAGCAATGGAACATGATATGCACACTGCAACTGGGCATTCAAGTAGCAAGTGTTTCCCAAGTTGACAAGGCCAGCGAATGTCTGTGGTGAGCTGCTATGAGCGTCACCTCCCCGCGGAATTGCATCGAACAGTTGCTCTTCAACGGAGTAATCATTTCCCACCTTCACCTCTTCTAAATGTCTCTCCATGGCAATGGATTCTTCAACAGCTCGAACGGCGCCATTCCAAAGGTTGCTCAACTCTGATTCCCAAGATTCACAGGATTCGTCACTATCTTCCTCACAAGACATAGGATTGTCCGAATCAGCCTCGGAAGCCGAAGCAAGCCACGATGAATAATCCCCATAGCCTTCAGAGAAAGCCCCACCCTTCCTTTTCAAATGTCCAAAAGGCCGAATAAATCGAGCAGAAATGGACACGCTACTCGAACCACCAAGGGTATCCAGCGCCAACCATCGCAAACTAAACGTATTTCTCGGCAGAAAACTCGCCACGACTAACATGGCGAAGAGGGATGCCGGGCGGTATACTGCCATGGGGAGAGCAACTCGAAAATTTTGATCGGGTGTGTGAACCATCAGAGGGTAGGTGTGCTTGCTGGTGCATGAGCGGCGGCGGAGTTTGCGTCGGTAGGAATGTAGCATTGGTATCTGGTTCATGTCTGATTCAAATGCAGTACTTTCGACATAGCTGGATGACAGTAGCTTCAAAGGCATCGACGATTTCAATACAGTCGTAGAAGCCGACGCGATTGCAATTTCATCTGAAGATTTTCTCGTCAATGCCGCATCCACCAAGCAACGGGCCTTGGTCGAAGGAGTTCGCTTTCGTTTGCATTTCTTTCGTTGCTTTTGACGAGCCATTTATATTGTCCAATGGTTTGATTCACCGGCTGATTAGGCGACGGCGAAGGAGTATCGAAGATGTTATTGATGACAGAAGCTGTCAATGTTGTAATTAATGATGGGTAAAGTAGTGAATGGAAAAAAATTAAACTGATGAAGAAGTTAAAGAAGAGACTTTTCATTCCCCTCGCTCCATTATTTACGCCCAAGAACTGCGCATCTGGCGCTCTCTCCTTCGTGTCTTTTGTGAGAGAAACGCCTCTTCGTTTAGTTGAGTCCGACTTCACTCCTCCAAGGAAAGGATTCTTCGATCCTGCTCGATTGCCTTCATTTGTCTACTTCAAACTTCTTCAATAAAAGTCGGCGTTCGTGCGTCAAATCGCTAAAAGTTGTTGAAAATGCAAAAAATTGTTTTTTACCATTTCCTACGTGATTCTTCTTGAATGCGTGTTCAAATCAAGCTGTTGGTACGATACAACTTATTAATTTTTTTGTGGTAGTCGTCGGGGCTACGAGTGAGGAGCAGACGAATCGTAACTTCTAGGTAGGTAGTCTAGCTCGCCTCACAATCAATATCATTCGAACTTACTCCTTTCAGCCCAAAAACAAGAAACATGACTATCATTATTTAAGTCTGAATATAAATAAACCATATGATCATAATATACTATTTTATAGAATGCATGTAATCAATAAAAAATCGTAAGATAATGAAAACATGATTTTACTTTATGCGAAAAGGATTCCTATTTTATTTCCACTTCGATTTGTCATAGGTGGTATCATTACAACTCAAAAAACATTCAAAGTTCTTTTGATGGTACTGCTTGAGCCTTGTTCTTTGCAAGCCTCTCAGATATTGCTTTCCAAACCACAGTAAACAACATTGCATTCAAAGCGTTTGCCGTAAGCTTACTCGTCAGTCCTCGGAACAATAACCCCATGAAGCCATCGGATTCGATAATCCGGGTTGCTGCTTCAAAATATCCAATCGGCTCCAAGGAAGTTTGCTTATATGTTTTCAAAACCCGGATTGCATTGGAGCAAACATCCGAAACCAGTGACGAAATTAATCCCAACAAAGCCCGACGGATATTTTTTCTCAGTGAATTTTGATTTTTCAAATGAGCATCCATAACCTGGTTTCTGACACAAAACGCCTCTAAGAAATTATGCGTCACAAACCACGGATAATGGCCAACCCAAGTAGCCGCCGACGCACCCAAGGCTCCTTCAAAAAGCGCAGACGGCCCATTTTTGGAGATTTTATTCTGAAGCAGTGTCAGCCCCTCGGTTCCATGAACTTGCATCATAGTCTTAACTGTATCCGCCGGACTAATCAAAATCCTCCAACCCGCCGCCAAAGAAGACGCAAACATCGTCACCACAGCCGCCGGCAAACCGGAATTTCCAGCAAATTCCCTCGCTACTTCATTGGAGAAAATATCCCCAAATCTCGAAAGAGGCATCATGACCAATGCGGGGATCAACCCCTTGTAAAATCGAGGTATCCCGCCGTCATTGTAGAGTTGTCGGATGGCCTCGGACATGGTGACGCCTTTAACATGTTGGTAGGACATGGAGGTTCGGAGCCACATGAGGAGAAACACAGAGACGATAGAAGCCATAGAGGCTGCGTAGCCATCGCGAACGGCGCGGGCGGCTTTGGCTGAGACGTCGCCCAGTTGTTGAAGCGCCATTTTAGGTAGTGTAGGTATTGTAAGTGGAATTTGGATGCTGGAGTGATGATTGTTCTTTTTTATTACATCCAATGCTCTCCCTCTCTCCAGTATTTATTTTACTATTTTATTATTGTAGGTACTCTTTTGCCAGGCTACCATTCTACTTGGTATCGTACCAAAAAATTTTAATACACCGAGGAGTTAGTGTTTTTCGGCGCTGTGGTGTAACGATCATACAGACATCGCAACACAACATACCGACAATAGGTTTAACTATTAAAATTTCTTGAAAAGACCTTTCTGAATCAAGTATGTTTTCCCATAATTTCCCTTCAATATTTACTCAGTCCTAGTTACCTATTCGTGCGAAGTTTGGTACTACCACGGCATTGCCTCCGCGATCCGGGACTGGGCTAAAGAGTCTCTCGCAATGGTGTGTGTGTAATCCTATCATCTCTCTCTGGCGAAAACAACTGATCTCATATGTATCTTTTCACTTACAAAAATCGACAACAATAGAATTCACCACGCTTCCACACCCCAGGAAATGAAACCATCTGCCAGAACTCTAAACTCGCGACTATGAAACCCCCAAACCCCTACGAATTCCCCCTCTTCATAACCCACACACTCGATTTTCTCCACCACTTCTCCCTCTTCTTCGTCCTCCCCATCCTCTCCGTCGTCTTCAGCGCCATCCTCTCCGCAGCCCTCGCCAAATGGGCCTATCGCTCCTTTTTCGGCCGCTATGCTACCCCCGATGAATTATTGGATGAGGCTGTGGAACTGTTGAAGAGAGATGGATGCACCGTCAGCGCGGTTTCGGCGATGGATAATAATGGAGTCGTCGGGATTGGGGGTAGGAGGTGTAAGACAAAGATATTTGGGGCTACGTCGAAGAAGCCCAGAAATAAAGCCATTCCAAACAATGGGGGGACTTTAAACAAATTTGCACGATTCTTATTTACCAACGAACCACCATCGCTGCTGAATAGGAAACGTGCTCTAGATGATTTGAGGCTCGTGATACAGTTGGATCCCAAGAAAATTAAGGCTTATGAAGTTTTGGCAACTGAGTTATTTTACGGGGAGATTAATGGGATGTCTTCTGATTATGAGAAACCAAATGTTTATTTCCAGCGAGAGCGGGGAACAAAAAAGAAGCAGCAATCTAAGTTGAAAATTTTACCGATTGACAATCCGAATGAAGGTGGTTACGATGATACTGGATTACGGCAGAGGAAAACAAATAGAAATCAATGTGTATTGGGTCAAACTGAAAAGTCAACAGCACTAGCAAAAGAAAATGATGCAATCACCCAACCTTTGAAAAATTTGACGACGCCCCTTTTGGAATGTTTAGAGATTATTAACCAGGGACTTGATGTAGATCCCAACAATGATTCCTTGCAAAAGCTTATGACTGAGTTGCAAGTGGTCGTAAGATACGGGAAGTCAAGTGTTCATACTAAAATGATGAATGTTGGCAGTTTTGGTTGGATGGGTTGACATTCAAAGCTGTTGATCTTCATTGTCATTAATTTGTCAAATCGTTCAAAGTAAAATCTGTTCTTACTATATTAGGGTAGAAACTTGACTTTAGTTGCCAATTAGCGGAAATAACCCTGATATCTGAGGTTTATATCAGTGGTAGGGCAATTGACAAGATCGGAATAGTCTTAGGATACCTTGCATTCCTTTATAAATAAAATTGCAAGTAGGAAAGTATCAGTGTCATCAACTTTGCCGCAACTTGAAGCTTCGAAGTCAACAAAGAAGCTCAGTCGCCTGAAACCAAGTCACCAGGTCAATGTTGCATGGTGTCCCGCCTGGTTCGGCACAATTTATCGTGCCGAATATTTTCGATAGTTTCCACCAAAGGGTGGCGAGGATTTGGCAGAAACTCAAGCTCCCGCTCTCCGTCGGTGGTCATCCCGATATCGGCAAATGAATAAGATATCCGATGATGTTTTAACCAAGCCTGTAGCGACGAGGATGGATGACAATTGTGACTCAAAGATGAGTCCCTCGAATGAGCAGAATAATACGAATGCTTCTTGGATTCCGCTCGATTCTTTTGTTCCCGACGAACGGCATCTTGAAAAAAATCATTGGAGAGAACATACCCACTCATGAATTCGATCGACAGAGACCCTTCCATCTCTCCCAAATTCATGGCATCGTCTACATGCTCCTCCTTCAAATGCTGCAACCGATCAATCAATCGATCTTCCTCCCTCCGCGCCAAACCCAACGCGTACGAATCATCATCATCCCCCTGGGGGCAAGCCACCAAAAATCCCTGTTCGCGCAACGTCCTCAACTCATCCACTTCGTCTGTGACCATCTTGGCATCTTCGCCGTGTTTTCCCCGTGTCGAGGCCATGTCCGAAGCGCGAGGTTTTTGTCTATACCAGGAAATGGGAATGACTGCTTGAACGCGGCAATTGTGTTGGAGGAAGTAGCGAACGGCGAGTGTGATTCCGCGTGGGTTGGGTTCCGGTCTGTGTTTGGGGTGGTAAAATGGATTTAGGCATTCAGCGTAATGGTAGGCGACGTTGGCTCCGTCGATGACTATGAGTGGAGATTTGATTGGGGGAGGCATGTGGCGAACAAGTGCAGGAGTGGAAGATGTGAGGAGCTGAGCGTTATTTTGAGCAAAATATCCATGATCTCGGAATGTATTGCCAGGAGCTTGCATTTGACTTTGACTTTGAAATGAAGCTAAGGTATCCTGATTCATTTGGTGGAAAGGAGTGCGGAACTGTGGATTGTTTTGTGCCATACCGAGGAATTCGTTTTCCTGTTTGAGATCTTGATTTTTGCCGTGAAATTGGGAACAGTCACTCCTATTTCTTTGGTCAGTGTGCCCGTCAAATCTGTTTTGAATTGTTGCATGGTAAGGTTGTTGTTGCCAATTCTGTTGCTGGAATTGATGCAAATGATGTGCGCCATGAGACGCGAATTGATTGTTTGAAGGAGGATTGACGACACTGACGTGCGAAGTCTCTTCATCGTCCATCATCATATCATGGTCAATGCTGCCCACGGTAAGATCGTCGTCGTGAATATCGTGTCCTGCTCCCTTAGTCGTATAATTAGTAGAGTCCCCGCCAACTGTCAAACGAGTTTGCAGTTTGTAACGATTGGGGACCAACGACTTCGATTTTTGAGGACATGAAGAAGTGCTTGTAAAATGATTTTTGTTCTTTGATATCAATGATGAATTTGAAGCATGTTGCAATGGCCAGTTATCGAGAGAAGCAGATGTGACATTTGTTGCATTGACACTATTGCCAAGAATCGGCTACCCTTCTTGGACAAGGCGCGGCCTTGCTTTCATGGCGCTTGTCCGGTTACTGTGTTTTGAACAGAAGAGAGTGATGGCAGTGAATGAATACTTCTAAGTTTGGTCGAATATAAACAA
>JALLPE010001459.1:0-11839 GCA_036940025.1 Conticribra weissflogii
AAGAATCCAACAAATATCTTGTATGTTATCATATCAATACTACATGGCATCAATGAATGCTTCCAATTCATTAAACATATAACTAAATATTGCAATAACTTCACTATTTTGGAGATTGAAATTTTCCATACAAATTGATTTTTAAATTGTCTGCTGAAAATTTCAGTCTTATCATTGCATACACAACTCAAATACAGAACACTAATCTTCTTGTATGCAACATGCATCAAGGTCATTAATCATCTCCCCATTTGCATATCAAAAACCTGTAAATCTTTCAATTATATTGAGACTTAGAGAACAAATAAGCTCAGTGACGCAAAGGGATTCATGTAATAATGACAGCCAAGCTCCAAGCTGTGTCCCACAAACTTTTCTAGTGAATTTGATTTAAAATTCAAAATGAACATAGTTAAAATCCATAAGAACAGACCTGGAGAGGTTCATTTGAAGACCTCACAAGTAGCAATGATGACTGTTTACAAGGCAGTGATTCTATTTACAAAAGATGAATTTCATATTTACTCTATAATTATGGAATTTTTGATTGCTTTGATAAGATAATATAATGTTTATAAATTTGGTTTCTGGGATTGCATATTTAGGAATTATGATTTTTCTGAGATTCCTTCTCTATGGAAACAACTTCTTTGGAAATCCCAATTTTGTTCTCAAAACACATGCATCAGAGGTCATCACATGTCATATGGTGATTTTTTTACTAAAAAAGCCTTGTCCTCTAGAAGATGACTTTTGACTTTTTGACATTGGCTTCAAATGAAAATTGTCATATAGAGGATAAGTTTCTGTGCAAAATATGTACTTTTGTTTAATGGGGTTAAACATGGAAAAAATTGGAGACTCTCCAAACAAATGGTAGTATTAATTTTTGCATTTACCATTTTTTTACATTTTACAACACAGCAAAGCAGACAATTCTGACATCCTGACAAACATCTCAACAATGACAAAATAGTTGCTATTCCTGATTTTCTTATTTTGTACAGAATATGAGGCATGATCTTCAAGGCATGGGCATTTGGGATGAGATTTATCATAACCAAACATGTTTACAGTCTCAACATGAAGAATATTATCTGTGTCATTTAATATGTACAATGTGCCTCAAGATAGTGCAGTCAAGTAAGGCAGGAAATAACCATTTTCTGAAGGGTTTCTTCCAAGCCTTAATTTGCCTTTTTCAAGTTCAATACTCTGACAGATTAAGATTGTTGTCAATATTCAGGCTTACAGTAATTGTTTGTAAAAGGACTAGGCAAGTCAGTCATCTTTGGTTATAAAATGACATCCACTGATGGTTTGGACCCAGATTGCTTCAAAGACACTGAGGATGGTTCCTATACATTTCTTACACCCTGCAACATATTTAGGGTTTTGAAATTCTTTTGTTGTTCATGTCTATGACATGTTTGCTTCTTGATGAGGTATTCATTATCAAAGCACTGGCAATATGCAACTGCATTGAGGTTGAAGAAATGTTGAAAATAGTCAAAAGCGTCCTTGCAGCAAACCTGTTTAAACCTTTAAAGCTTGGTTGTAATTGTTAGGTGCTTCTTTGGAAAATGGGGACCAGTTCAAAAATATGGTGTCCCCCATTATTTTTTAATTTAAGCCCTTAAATAAAATTTGCTCTCAATCATATCAATCTATGATTAAAAAAAAACATGGTACCTAAACCAGTGGACTTTTGAATATTCTCTCTGAGTCTATTGTGGAAAGTGTCATCAATGATGATGAAGGGTTGCTTCCTTTGTATACTTTGTAAAATACTGTAAGTACAGAAGTTGCAAAGGCCTATGTCAATGGTATCAGACTACTGGGTACCATCAAACATTTGACTCGTAACGACAAATGAGATTATCAACAAGTACTTGGTCCAAGGAACAGAAAAAAATGCCATAGACGACTGATCTCGCATTTTGATAATTTAGATAGGTCCAAATGGACTAGCAAAGGTGAAAACAGGACATTGTTGTTGTAGTGTATGTTTTTATGGTCGATTTTGGACAAGATTGTGACAAAATTTATTGGAATAAAATGTATTGAAGTACTTGTTGACAAAGTTGTGCCACAGAAAAAATGTTGACGTAAAGTAAAATATCTATTATCTGTTTCAGAATTATCAGCTGACTCGATTTTGATGAATAGGTTAGGTTTGATCTCTTTTTCATTATCACAAACCTTGACCAAATTTTCAGCAAGACCAGTTAAATCAATTCAAACATTAGGTAACGATTTTATCATGAAGGCCGAACACGTTGATTGTATTTGTTTATCGTTGGAGCATCGTTCATTTGGCACGAACTTAGAAAGCCATCAATGTGGTCATACAAAGTGGTAAAACGCACTGGCAGCGCAAATACTGCAAATTTTGCCAGCTGTATCCTTGCAATGGATGAATCATAATATAACTGGTAGTAGAATATGTTGTCGATTTCGAAGAATACCGAGTACAGTGAAAAAGTAAGACTGTAGGAAATGTGCTGCATGGCGCCAAGTTCGTTACTATGTACCGAGTGTTCATTGATTTCGACGAAGTGCTACTCCTCATCTTGTGACAGCAAAACAGTCAATCCTAACGCATCTAGCGCGGAGAGAAAGTTTTCATACCTTTCGTCGTTGTTTCTACCTCCGTCTAAGACCTTGCTCACATGGTCTACAAGGCGACGATCATCTACAGGCAACCTATTAGAAACAAACGTATCAAGAAGTTCACTGTAGGTGGAATCTTCTTGGACTTCCTCGATCCAAACAAACATGCCTGTGATCCACATCAGAGTGAAAGCATATGGGCTTTGAAAGTTCAGGTTAAAGGCATTTTGTGAGAATCAGACATAAAAAAATCGCATTGTGTATTGAAATTAGATACGGTAGAAAACTAACCCTGAGCATATCTGAGACGGGTTCCGGCAAAAGTCTATATCCGGATATAAGCTTTTTCTACCTTCAGCTGCCGCTCTCGCTCCGATGTAATAGTTCAGCTTGCCATACATGCATACTCCTTTTACCTGGGCCTGATTATTTTTATTGCAATCCAAAATTGTCCAAGAGATTCCTTCAGGTGAGATGAGGTGTCAATCAAAGGCAAACCAAGGATGTGCAAACTATTGAAATTCGACTCACCGATCCTCTGCCCCACCAGCAACACGCTGATACATCTGATCGACCAGCGCGATTCTTCGATGGATTTTCATTAAAGATTTCATTCGTATCTGCGTCATAGTATCCCGTGAATGGAAAATATTGTCTCGGTCCACAGAAAAAAGGTGGGACACTTCCTTCGCTGTATTCACCTTTTACGACCGCTATCATTTGCATATTGGGGTCAGGCGGACATTCCTGAACAGAATGGATTTGCAGAATGACATGGCGGCATTACACTCAGAGTATGCAGATTGGCTCAAAAGAAAAAATATCCCAAGTGTTGGCTTACCATGAAGGATTCGCTTGCATCAGGACATCGTAAATCCTGATAACTTTCGCCATATTGACCACATGCATTACTCAACGGCAGTTGGTTGTCCAATCTGTCCACATTTTGTTCGTCACAAATATTGGCTTGGACGGCCACGGTTTTGGTGTGTGCAAGGAACAAAGCAATATTGACAAGGGCCCGCTTTTTCAATTCTCGATTGGTGGGTTTGTCGTGACCTATGTAAAAATACTTCCCTGGAACGGCGCCCTCAGCCATAATTTTCATTGATTCGAGGAAACCGTCAAAACTGTAAAAAGATGGCTCTTCGCTGTTGCTAGGAACAAGAATCTTCTGCTCAATTGCAACCTGCTTCGCCAACATGTCCTCAATAATTGCTTCAACGAATTCTTCTGAAGGATAAGTAAATATTATTGGTGAACCAGTGGGTGCGACAGTAGCAGAAGGAGAATATGAAGGCGGTATAGACGGGCGGACTGTTGGGAGATCCGTTGGCAAATTCGATGGAATTGTTGTCCTTGTCGGGGATAAGGTTGGCAACTTGAAATCAAACATTGTAGACACAAGATTTTCCAACGTATCAGTAATATCAATGGCCTGGTCGCATTCAACCGATCCAGTTTTGAGAATACAGTCCACGTCCAAGAAAAAAGAGGAATCTAGTGCACCTCCGTGTGAAACGTCTGTAGCGATTTCTTTTATTTTTCCAATATAGCTGAAGCCGTTTCTATTGTATGCCTGGACGTCCATTACCCATTGAAACATGCCCGACACCCATCGTAATTCGTTGCTGAATTCACTCGCGCAAATTGCTTCTGGAAATTCACAAAAGTCCACGCTTTTAGGAAGTAGAGTGTTGATAATATTTCAAGGGCAAAGTTAGCGTAATAATTTCGCATAAAAATGAGGAGCAATACGTATCGTGTTGCTTACTTGGGATACAGTGAAGGTCGGCCATCTTCGGCAGCACGTTTTCCAATATAATAGTTCATTTTTCCAAACGAACATCGCCCACGAGTGATTTCTCTCAAAACCCCTCGACCCCACCAACAGCACCCTGATGAAAAAGATTGTATACTCAGATCGATAATTTAAAAAATTTTCAGTCCCTCCAGAAAAGTTGATTTGGCTTTATTCTCACCTTCGACATCCGTTCTTCCGAGCTCATTGGAAAAAGCTGTTTGGTGGTTCTCTTCCATTCGTCTGTCGTCCCAATAGCCAGTGACAGGATACTGAGACTTTGGTGCACATTTGAATGGCTGCGGTGCTCTTCGAGCGAACGGGGGAAAAGTGAAATGGCGTTGGCAAGATTTGATAATCCATATGCTGTCACATCACCTCCATTACATACCTATCATACAAAGCCCTAGTCACGGCCGAAAAACTTTGGTTCGGATCTAAAGGGCATTCTTTGTCCTTATCCACAGCGGGGCATCGGATATCTTGGTACGACAAGCCATACTGTCCGCATGCATTACTAACCGGAAACTTCCCGCTAACTATCTGCGTGTTGTGTTCGTCACAAGCATCGTCCTGTATAGACATCACCATAGAATATGTTAGAAACACCGCCAAGTTCAGCATTCCAGCATTAATATCCACTTCTTCATCATTCGATCCTTGACCAATGAAAAATTGTTTCCCATCAAAACCGACATCGGACATGAGCCGCAAACTTTCCATGAAATCAGTGAAATGATATCGGTAAGATTGGTAAGTTTGTTTATGTTTCGGGTGTTTGGAACGCAATACAACGTCTTCGAATGTTTGTTTGACGCTAGTCAGATACGATTCCATCTCACGATAAGCGATGCTCTTGATAGGAAGCCCCAATGCCTCCAAAGTCAAGCGGAAGTTAGACTTTCGTTCGCGAGACATATGAAGGCGCTGCTGGTTGACTTTGTCGCATGGAGGGAAAGGACATCCCTGGGTCAGCAAACTTCCCACTGAGTCTATGAAATGAGTGCGCTCAAACCTCAATTCACTGATCAAATCCCCTTCCATCATCGAGTGCAATTGTTTGATATAACTCCATTTTCCGTCGTCATAAGATTGTATTCTTTCGACCCATTCAAATATCGCCACTTCCCAGCGCAATTTCATCGTACGAGAATCGGTGCAAATCGCTTCTGGGTCATTGCAAAAGTTAATGTCGGAATAGCGGTTGTTGGATCGACCATCGAAGCCCTCGGCGTTGCCAAGATAGTAGTTTATTTTCCCCAAGCCGCATGTGCCCTTCGTGTGTAGAGCTGTTTGAGAACATCAGCTGGATAAATTTGCCAATCGAAATGTTTGAAACGCATCCAAATGAAACGACTCACCACCTCTTCCCCACCAGCAACATCTACCGAGACGTTTCAACGGATGCATGATGGGACCGAAAATTAAATAGAAAATAGTTTCATTCCATGAATTGATAGCAAGAGTATAGATCAAAGCAATGAATCGCTACTTACCCTTCGACATCCGTCCGGCCCGATCGACTGGGCACAATCCCCATCCCATTAGTAATACCATTCGATCTGCCTCCCGGATTGAAGAACCCAGTGTAAGGCATGTCCGAACTACGCGGATAACACTCCAACGGAGGAGGCGTTTTCTTAAAAGGGAGTTTCGAGACCGATTTGATTTTCATATTCGAAACCACCGGACAGGCGAATCGGGCATCCTCCGGAGAGTCCCCGCAAGTAAACGCCGGGGATTCCTGATAATCGTACCCCAGCATTCCGCAGGCATTGCTGACGGGATAGACCCCCCGAGACCCATCGGCATTCTCGAAATTCACCCCCGAGGGGGCTTCGATGATTTCCCAATTGAGCTCGTCGCAAACGTCATCGCGAATGGACGTGGTCATGCTTTGTGCCAAAAAGGCGGCCACGTTTGCCAGGCCGATGTGCCATCCGTCTTTATTGCAATTGTTGGGTCCCATGTAAAATAGGAATTTGGCTCCACCGTCGGATTGTTTCTCCACTCCCACTTTGGCCATCCATTCCAGGGCTTCTCGGAAGTCGTCGTAGAGGAATTCTTTGCTGGGTTCTGTGGCGTTGGTGCTTCGGGAAGAAGAGGATTGCAATATTCTGTCCTGGATGGTAGCTTTTTGGTTGTCCAAATAGTTCAACACTTGATTGATGTTGTAATTTTCGTTTGTGTTGGGGCATGTTTGGTAATTGTAATCGATGTTGATAGTGGCGTTGTTGGACTGAAGCTCGCGATATCCCGTGTTTATTGCAGTTTCATTTTTTAGTTGCTCATTGTGCTGCATGTTTTTTTCATCAACGTGTTTTGCAATTTGCGGAGAGGCAGAATGCACGAGTAGTGTCAACTTGATGACTACGAAAATGATGGCCGCATTGGGTAGCAGCCGCCGGAACATGTTGAAATATCGCCGGTACTATTTCGACGGTGTGGCTTGGGAAGAGACGAGAAAGAAAAATGATGGTCTCTCTGGAGAAAGAAACTTCGATGCGTGCGTATGGCGATGAAGAATTTACCAAGAGGGTCGCAACGTGTAGCAGCGCGAAGAGGGAACGTTTTGCAGGAATTTCAGTTTCCTCCGGACAATGGAGAATAAGCAGATTTTCATGCAGACGAAAGTTGTGTCAGACGATACGATTAGATCAGTATCAAAGAGCGTTTCTCTGCGGTGAAAGTAATCGGAGAATATAATCTATTCTGCTTAGCCGTCGACGATGTTGTCATGATCATGAATCATGAGTATTTTTTATGGTAGCAACGAATAAAAAATATGAGAAAAAATTGGACTGTTTCGTACGGACGTAGGTAGAGAAGCGCTTACTTTCTGTACGGTATGTGAGAGTCCAGATGTATTAGGAGTATATTATTTTAAAAAGTAGAGGCAGTAGTTGTTCTGTGGGCTATTTTAGGGGGCAAGTAGGAAGAAGCCTGAACGACCCCGATTTACAGTGAGATTCTGTTTATGTCATAATAGAAAAATGACGTCACAAACAATTTTTTTGATACTACTACAATGAATCAACAATACTAATGAACAGATCTCTACTCTTTCTCTCCAGTCTCTGGGTTGTGTTCTCTCATTCTACGATACAGTTTTTATTGTTCACAAGGTCACTTTTCTATCGTTGCTTAAAAAAAATAAATAGTACCACTGCCCAATTCATTTACTGCTTAAAGTTTCCGTTTCCTTGTGGTACTTCAAATTTTGAATTGTCTCCTGACGCTATTTGCTCAAATCACACGAAAGAATTGCATCATAGTATTAGCCGATCGATTTTGATGTTATTACATTGGTTGGTTTCACGTTGGCTGTTATTACACTGTACAAATTACATTACTACTTCTTTAATTATTATGATGCCATTGCTATGCTCTCTTCCTTATCAACTCTGCAATTCTCTAGAGCATAATCTATTACACGATTCGGACTGACACATTACAGGAGACGATTCGGTTTTCATATTGTCGGCAAACATGACGGACATCGAAGCCATACTCGCGGATGACGATGATGCTCCTTCCGCGGAACTTTCTGAAACATTGTTGACACTGCAGCATCAATTGCAGACTTCCATTCAACTCGCTTCGCAATACAAGTCCGAAAATGAAACGCTGAAGTCTCAATTGCAGGATGCTCACAATTTACATTCCGCCATGTCGAGCCGGTATAGCGAGTGGAGAGAGTTGTGGAAGAAGGAGTTGGAAAGAGTAGATCGAAGAGAGAAAAATCTAAAGAGAGAAGAAGAGATTTGGAAAAGTAAGCTGGAAGAACAAAAGAGAGTGATGGTGGAACTACACAGAAAGTCCAGGGAGAGTGTAAGTGACATCGGTGGTGGTGCGATTTCAGGAATCGTAAAAGAGGTAGAGAACGAATTGAATAGCAAATTTGACAAGATGAGCCTGGAGGCAAACAAATGGAGAGACCAATTCTACGCCTCTCGTAAGGACTCCGAGCTACTTCAGGCAAAATGCGATGAATTCCAATCTCAAGCAGAAAGACAAAAGCAGGTGGCAACGGCATTTCAAAATGAAATATCTTCGCTTCAAAAATCGTGTGCAACTAAGGTACAAGAGGGCGGCAGCAACTGTGATTCCAAACAAAGTCATCTTCGTATAGAGGAAAGAGTGAGAGAATTGAAGCGTCGGTTGGACGAGCGCACATTACAAGTAGAGACGCTGAATGAAGAGGTGAATGATGCAAGGAAGGCAAGAGATGATGAATATATTGCTAGACAAGAACTTATTGCTGCACACCAAACTGAAGTTGGCGTAAGTAGATGCCCCCGTCTCACTGCGACTGTGCAAAGAACGCGATAACCTTACTCTTTCCTCGTGTTTTTAAAATGAATCGTAGCAATCAAATAGATTACGTGCTCAACTGGAGACAACAAATCAAACACTCGAGAGACGCTTGGCAGCGACAGAAAAGGAGTTGGCTGAAACGAACAATCTCAAGAATGATCTTGAAGAAGAAGTCGATTGTACCAACCAAGAGTTACATCGTCTCCGTGATGCATTAAAATCTGATGCCAACGAACGCCAAAAGGAGCTAGAACTCGCGCGAAAGATGCATTCTGACATCGAGACGGAATTGAAGCAGCAATTGTCCAAAGTCAAAGCCATGCTGAATGAGGAACAATTGAAATCAAAGGACCTGGAGAGTCGCATAGTTGAAACGCAAGAAAACGCTTCTAGGCGAATAGACGAATTAGTCAAAGATTTGGATAAAACCGATGATTTCAACGAAAGTTATCTCGTTGCACGAAATCAAATTGCAAAACTGGAAATCGCTGTTGCCAATCTGCAGGATGAAAAGAAGCAATATTTTCTTGATAGTCAGGCCGAAATCGCGCGGCTGAAACATGCTTGTGAGTCTTGTCACAATGAAGCAAACATAGCAATGGTTGAGAAGACGGATTTACAAAAAACTCTTGAAGTAGAGAAAACAAGATCAGAACAATTGCGTAGAGACTTAGAAGAAAGTGAACGTTCGATTATCAAATTAGAGGAAAAGTACCAGTTTATTTCGGACGAAAAAAAAACGCTCGTTCGCAATCTTGAGGATACTGAGACGGAGAAAAAGTCATTGGAAAAGAGAGTGAATGTGTTAACCGACGCGGTGTCTTCAGCAAAAGATGCTGTCGAAAAATTGAAGCAAAAATTTGACAAAGAGAAATCGGAGGCCAATGCCACGCTAGAAAGTGAAGTGAGTATAAATCTCTCTTATATCAATCCCTTCTCATTTCGTGAGATATTGCACTCGCCTCTGATATCCTCTCAATTGACGCCCGTGTAGATTGAGAAAGTCAAGGAGCAATTGGCAAAAGAAAAGAGAAGAAGCAATGCTTATAAAGAAAAGGCGCTTCAGGCACATGAGCAAAATGTGAAGGCCAAAGAATTGCTAGATTCTTTGAGAAATAGCGAATGATGACGTGTCCCCGTTACAGCAGCTGTGAGTGCAACGTTTCCCAAAAGAAAACAACGAGTTGCATGCATACTGCCATGTGCCCCTTACAAGAATGTCACAATCACAACAATTCGCCTCGATGAATAATGGAACGGAGAAACCAATTTTTGTCAAAGAGATGTTTAAAGAAGTTGCCCGAATGAATTTATACAGCTCCTCCTGGTTGCAAGGGTCACAAAAGTCCGAGGCAAGCAGACGCACGAGGCTCGTTGGATTCGTCCCGTACAGAAATGAGTTTCAGATAAAATAAAGCAATCTTCCTACATCATATGCCCAGATCTATTTGACGACCGGAACATAGTCCAAATAATTTATCGATTGAATCGATCTCATAAGACAAGAACCCACGAACAATAATCTATTCCACAATTATTTCGGATTTCAGAGGGAAGAGGGATACAAAGCGATTCGGGTTTCAAAGAAACATGGCGATTAAGTTCGCATGAATCAGTCGCAAACGTATCGTTCCGAATAAGTTCTTGTATGGGCTAGTAGAAAAAAATGATCAAAACAAGACTATGGAAATATAATCCAAGGGCCTCTAGTCAAGAAGAGTTTGATTTGTCCAATCTAGGCGCTACAATACAATCAAACTCACATATCATCCGTGCCGCATCGACCAGTGGCTCTCCATGATAAAAGTAGTTGCAAACAACAACAAACTAGGATTTTTTCTCATTCATTTCATTTAGCCTTCTTTTGCTTGAAGTCGAATTGTGCAGTTGTTGCGTCCCCCTGGCCCTAGTATGAAGAGACAACACAAAACCAATGCTTGACATCCTCCATTGTCCGGCATGATTCCAATTTCCAATTGGTCATCCGTCATCCTTCAGAAACTTCGCCTATATCTACCGCCCTAGTCCAGACCAAAACCAGATCTAAAAATCCAAAAAACTCGCCGACTAGCTGATCCTAAAATGTGCTTCCTTCCAAAGGCTGCTTCAATCTCCTATTCTCCGAACTCGTCATCTCCGCCCTCAGAGAAATCAACACCTGCTCAATCCCCATGTTCCTATTCCAGTTTTTTGTTGCCGGCAGTTTGGAGTAAATGATTTCTCCGGTCTTTGAATCGACGCAACTCATATTGACGCGGGAAATGAATCTGACTTTGGGGGGGATGGCGGGATAATTAGAGGGGATGGAGATGCGCAGTTCATAGAAGCGGGAGTCGTGTTGGGTCTTGTGTGATTTTATTCGAATAGAAACGTATGTTTTGGATTAGTTGAGTTGATTTTGTTGCGTGTAAGTTAGAATGATTGGTTCCGATTTTGTCGTTATAAGGATGAATAATACAGAGTGGCATCGAAAAAATTGGCGAACAGAACGAGGACGTGAAAAACAAGTTCCATTTGGAATTAGTTCCCTTTTTAGTGTAAAATGAAACTTTCCAAATCAGACTTCCAACCTCAAGACAAACACTGATCGCGCCAGCAGGTCATCCCGCCGAAAAAAATGAAACAAGCGAACCATCCCCCTCTAGCAGAGGCATCGAGCAACCTGCACGAGAGGACTCACCCCATGTGGCCCCAAGATCCCGCCGTTCCATTCGGTCAAAAAAGTATCGCTGGAGTCAACAAGTCCATAACTAATGTTCATGTCGCCCAGTCCCTTCTCGGAACGCTCAAGCTCCTCGAGAAGCTTGAAATTCCGAGGGACAATCACTGTTTCTCCTTGCGGGGTGCGTTGCATATTGATTGCTGTTTTCTTAGAGATGATGTTGAAGATAGAGTAATGCTCGTAATAATATAATATTTTTTATTATTTTTGTCGTGCGTTGGCATCACTGATTCGAGGACTTGGGACGAAAAAAAATTAATAGTACCCGGGAGAGTGGATTGGCGACATTACTTTGGCGATGTGAGACATTCGACAATAAGACTTGTTACGTACGCAGACGACTGCGTGGTACATTGGATTTGGCTCGAACGGTGGAAGCACACAGA
>JALLPE010001461.1:0-11838 GCA_036940025.1 Conticribra weissflogii
AGTGCCAGTGCCAGTGCCAGTGCCAGTGCCAGTGCCAGTGCCAGTGCCAGTGCCATTATTTTCTCTGTTGCTACCATTGTTGTAGCAATTGTTCATATTCAATGTCATCTTTGCTATTTGTAACTGCCACTGCAACTTTCATCTGTCATAACTCCTGTCCACGTCTTGTTCAATCATCACTTTCGATACTCCCATTGCTACATTTCCAATCACTTTCCGTAAGGCCATTACCACTCCTGTTACTTATTCCCTATTCCCCCAATTACTCTAGTCCATGTTGTCTCTGTGTCTGTTTTTGTCAAAAATTCTTCAGCAGTTACATATATCTCTGCATCAATTTGGTTAATTTTTCATTGATTCCAAGATTTGTTGAATACAGATTCAGCCTTAGATATATCTTTCCTTGTCTGAACAGTTTATAGTTCTCTATCTCACAATGAATGGCATTCCAACATCCAGAGAATCTTATGACATAGCCAAGGAATTATTATTTTGTTTACTCTTGCAGAACTTGGTGAGAGCCATCTTTCATATCATCTGTGCTAATGTTGGGATTGCTTTCCAACAGTGGATTTGTTTTTGTTGCAAAACTCTGTTATTGAGTAGGTTGATGCCTGACTTAAACGTAATAAAGATGATGTACTTTCTATCATGCATTTTTACATCCAAAATTGGCAGATTGACCATTTTATCATGATTTGCTTCTCATTTCACCATACAGGGTAGAAATTTTGAATTTCTTGTATTCTGAAAGTAATTGGGGGTTTTAGTACTTTTTAGGTTGGTTTAATTACTTAAGTCCTACGTAGTTCAGCAGTACTGTGCTTGACTCCAAACAGTCTTAGTGATTGATGGAAAGCCTTTGTTGTGACTGCTCTAACCAAATTCATCTGAATTTCTGAAACATCTGCCTTGATATCTTCCTGAGATTTGTAAAATATTACATTGTCTTTCTGTTTCTACAAAACTATTTTTCAGAGCTCATGCAATCTTTCATCATTTTCCAGCATTCAATAAATGTAGCCACTTCAGAGTACTTCCTTTTCACACCCCTTGTGGGGGTTGTAATTCAAGCTGTCCCTGTGACCCATGATGTAAATGTCACTGCTGCTATTTTGGAGGAAGTCATTCCATTATTTTCCAGCCACAATTTTTGCAGTAACCATTATCTCCACCATCCAAGTTACTATTGCCATGTCACCCTTCTTTGTCATATTATTGCTTCCTTCTGCTGTATATGCAGTCACTGCTGCTTGAGTTACTTTGAATGTCTTTGCTACTGCAGTTCCCATCATATATATTTTTGCTTATTATCTGACTTTATTTCACAGAAAGTATGGTGATATCTGTTCCTCATTTTATGTATGTTTAATTATTGATATTGTTTGCCTACTCTGCTTCTTTCAAATGACTTTCATTCTACATCCATCATTTCATATTGCCAAACAAATATTATTACTAATTCTTATCATGCTTTCACTTTTTGTTTATGATGAATTTAATTGCTGTTAGCATGTTTCTTGCTGTCTTGTACTGAACCTATAAGTAGTTTTTTTCATAGTTTTTCTTTTTCATTTTGATGATTTTTATTGTTCTGATTCAATTATTTCAAGTGAAACTGATATTTTCTCAATAAAATTTGTGAAGGATCTCAATTTTATGGGTTTGGAAAGTAATTATACCAGAAAACTGTTTACACAAATCAGTGATCTGATTCAAATCTAGAATTCAATTCAGTCAGTTCAAGTCCATACACATTCTCTTTTTGTTCAAATATTTTCATGTATACCTAATTTTTTTATTCAGGACTACAAGAAATTCTTTGAAAGGAACAAAAAATGGTCAATCAGGACTTGAAACGCCAATCACAATTGTTTCCTTCTTGAAATGTATGCAATCTTCATCAAACATGACCCTGACATTGTCGATTTACTATCTATGCTCATGGAACAAAGACTTTTATGGTATAATCCTTCAGTCATAGAAATCATTGCTTTGTATTGTAGTCATCTCTTAGTCACAGATGCTAAGTCAGAAAAGCAGAATATTGCTGATTTTTTGTTCAGATTTTTTCAATCTGTATTTCCAGTGAAAAAATAGCAAAAATATTAGTTTGAAGAATTTTTCAATGGGGTTTTCATAGCTTCATCCAAAAATTCTGGCCATGGATATCCTAGAGATTGTAATTATCTCTGACATTGATGCAACTATTCATTTATATGTGATATTTTAGAAAAATTGAATAGTTACTCACATCATCTCTGTGTCAGGATTCATCATTTAATTTGAAAAATGAATTTGACATGCCAGGTATCATGAGACAGAATTGTTCTTAATCCATTTTTACATCAATAGCAATTTTCTAATTCATGACCATTGACTTCCAGATATCTCTGTCTTGCTTTTCAATAAAAATGCATCAGTTGGAAGAGTTTCTGCAAGACAAAGTACGTGAAAAAGGTTTTTTTGTGATTGCTATTGTATTTTGTGGCTCCTAAGAAACCCTTTTTGTGTATTCTTGATCTTTTGTTGCAAATCTATTAAAACATATTCCCATAGATCATGGTAATGTGTTAGATTGATTGGAATCAACATTGAGATAAAAAGACAGGATGGAGTGGACCAGAATCCATCGTTTCAAGTACAGGTACAAGTGCCCATTGGAATATCATATTGATGACATTAATATTTTGCTTTTATGAGAATCAATTAGTTGCAAATGAAGTTGTAAGATTTGAATACTTTTACCACTTTGTCCAACTTGTTGTAGTTCTGATAAGATTCATGATATTTTGTTGGTTGCATTGTAAATTTGTACATTAGAGATGATAAGTCAGTTTTGTTTCACTATTTCCTTTGGAATGGGGGTAAAAATATTTACTTTGTTCCCATTAAATGATTCATCAATAGTGTTCATGACATTTTCTTTTTCTTAAATTTAAGTCTCCATTACCATCTGTACAATGAGTAGAATATGAAGTAATGAAAAGAGTTAAACCATACCAGTTAGGTACAATCTGGTGGCTTGATTCAATGATGCTGATTGATTAAAAGGAATGATTTCTCTATGCCTTTTGGTGAATAAATAGCTGTGAAGGCATTGGTGGTAGCTTAATTTTCAAAGTTATAGTTTGAGAATTATGATGGCAGTTCAATTGTATTTTTCATGTCCAAAATGACAGTTGCATTCAAAATCTTTTCCTTTGAATATTGAATTCACTTCCTCTAGTGTTACTAGTATTTCCATCCAGTTAGTCAACAGCCTTGTAATTATTGATAGAGGTGCAACACCATAGATGACATCTATTTACTGTTCATTCAACACCCCAGCAGAATCAATGCTGACTACATTATTCTGTTTCAGCAGAAATTTTGTTGCAATGACGTATTTTCTTTTAATGTTGTTATAGGCCATACACGATTGGCAATGGCAGTTAAAGACGCATTTCTACCCCAGCAGCATCAATGCCCAACTGATTATCCACCAGTGACAATACATTTATGAAAGATCTGATGGTAGAGCTTTCAATATAAAAAACACCCATATTGTCATTTGATTTGGTGGATGTATAATAGCAATCTCTGTTCTTCAGTACCTATGCCAAAATGATTTACAACTGGTCCAAGAGCATTGTATCTAACATTTTCAATATGATTCTATGTCTTGTTTGTGTCCCATGAGAGGCCATGATGTTTTCTGATTTCTGCCACCATCAAATTATTTGGGAACTAATATTTGAATATGAGAATTAACATACATGTTAAAAATCCACTGCAAGAAACATCACAAATCATACATGTCAAAAGTTTAGAGTTTCACTTCAGATTTTCTTCCTTAGATATATGATAGTCAAACTAATGAATTTTAGAAGTGCAATTATAATGAATTAGATGTCTATGATAGTTGCTGTACACTTTATTCTTAACCAAATCCAATAAGCTTAACCATTTGGTCTGAAATAGGATGATAATTAGGATAATTTTTTTGCTAAGTGGCACATTGGGTTGCTCCAAAATAACCCAGTCTTCTTTATATGGTGCCACTTATTGAAAGTCTTTAAGTAAGCAGTTAGAGAATCTTTGTTTGATGGTGGTATTATCCCAAGAAGCTTAGAACTCCTGGATAGAGGTGTTGGGTATATAGGATTGAAGTCCTACTGACACTAGGAAAAGAGGATTGAATTCATTAACTCAAAATTTCTCAACGATCATTTTAGGAAAAATCCACATCTCACTCACTTCAGAAGTTATGCAGCTTGGACTTAGAATCTGTTATTGATTGATGCAACAGGAATTTATTGATACTCATGTATCAATACTTTCCTTATTTACTTTTGACATAGATCAAGTCTAACTTCAAGATCTATTAAGAAGCATTTTTTCACCACAATATCCAAAATATCTTTCAGATATCATCATTTCATCCAGCATCCATTAAAGGACAATTTGAAATAATGATGTTTAAGAAGACCCATGGTAAAGAACCAGAGTTTAGGGTAGTTATTGTTCTATTACTTCAAACAATTAATTAAAAAAATTTAGCATTTTCTCATTATCCATCACTTTTGTTTAATTTTTCTATCAATAATTAAAATCATCTATTTACATGGAAGAAAATGAGGAAATGGTTATGCAGTTTGCCACAAAAGTGTAATATGATTTGTCACCAAGGACAATTAAACAAGATTCTTTGGTAAGTTACATAGTTAAAATGTGAGATTTTGGTGATTAGGTTAAATGTCCAACACAGAATAACATGTCCATTTTGTCAGCAATGATTTGTTCAAAAGCTCAAAAAATGTTATGGCAAAAATATACTGCTGAACATGATACCATTCATGAGGAATTTGTCCAACATTTTTGTGTTGTCAGTTGAATTCACCAATATTTCAAACATTTTGCTGACATTTGTAACCAAAATTTTCCAACTAAGGTAACTTACATGTATTATATGTAAAAATGTTCAACTTTTCACACTGTACAAAAATGAGGGAGGGAATGAAAAGTAATTCATACTCATTTTAAATCTTTTTGGATAAGCTTTTGAAGAGTTTCTTCAACACAAGTGATTTCCTAGATGCCAAGTTATGTTTTCCTGATTCATCAATTTATGCTTTTGCATGATTACGTTCTTCCATGACAATCTAATCTAGGTTATAACTGCATGATTGCAGTAAACTTATCGAAAAATGGAGTGTGTACAATGCATACATGGCATATTTGGTTTGACTACAATGCATTTCTGGCCCATTTGTATACTGAATTCCTATTTAAATTTTTTAACGGATTCATGCAATACATTATTTATGAAAAATCACATAAAACTGTAAGGAACTTTAAAATTCCTGTTTTATGCAATTTAACATAAACATCTAGGATATGAAAGAAAGTCCATGGTATGCTGACATAAGCAGCATGCGTCAATTATTTGGGAAAAAGGATAAAATTTTATGCATTTGCTCATCCATGCTCTGTGCAATTTAAATTCAGTAGCGCTCCATTTGGGTTCTTTGTTGTTCGATTTGTGGCCATGGTACAATACAATGCATACTGTAATAATGTCTATTTCTCCTGCTGCTGGCACAGAATTGATTCCTAGCTTGAATTTAAATTAATATACATATCGATCGAGTAATATTTAGACAGAACTTCAAATTGAAAATATTCATATGCGATGGTTCTCTTCTTTGGTGTTTGAATATGAAAGATGTTCTACGTTACTCAAGACAAATATCCACAATTTTGTCAAGTTCATTGGGTACAATATTTGGGTTCGCATCAAATTATTCATTTTGTGGTATTCCATTACCATACCACAGCAGGAACAGACTTGTGGGAACAAGGAAGAAACAAATTGATGATGCATATAGTACTATAGATTATTAGCAGTGTTGTATGATCTTACATACAAAATATTATACAATACCATGTTGTACAGATACAAATATTACGAGTTCCATGTCGCCACTCAGCGTTTCAACTTTTTTTGATACAAATCAATTTTATGTTCCACTCGATCTTCTAGAACGAAACTGGCGACGGCATTCCCATCCAGCAACAACAATGGCGCCGTCCGCACCAGTCTACAGCAGTCCCAGCCGAACTCGCAACTTCGACCTGAAAATATCCGCCGGCGATGGCCTCTCTCCGAGAAGGTTCTCTCCACTGGCGCTGTCCCCCAGCTCTCTCTCTCCGAGGAACAATTCCAGCCGACAGAGCTTCTTTCCGACAAAAATAAATCTCGGCCCAATGGCCTTTTTATTCATCGTCCTCAACATCTCCGTTCTCTTAGGCATCAACGGAATGAACAGCCGAATGGGACTCGGCCTCTCGAGGATGGCGAGCGACGACGCTGCGAGCCCCTCGACGCGGCAAAGCAATGACGGCGACGATGGCAATGACGCGTACTCGTTCGTAGCCGACGGCGCCGCGAAAATAGCGCTCTTCATGACCTTTCCCAACTCGGGCACGACCTACACGACCCACCTCGTCAGAACGGTGACGGGCCACAACACCGCCACGAATTACGGGCCGGAATTCAATGGAAATGATGGGAGGAGCGTCCCCATTTTCGAGGGAAGTCCCGAGGGGCCGTTTTGGTCGTATGCTTCGGACCCGAGATTGTCGAGGCCGAGCGGAGGGTATATTTTGACCAAAACTCATGTGAGACGCAACTTATTTTTGATTTGTAACCCTTTTTTTTCCAACTGGTTTCATTCTTGTTACAGTTCTTCAAATAATATTTTAATTTGTAATTTATTTTTTTTATTATTTTTATTTGCATTTTTTATTTTCATCTTTCTGATGTTATTTGCCACCTTTTTGCGCAGTGCGGAGGATATTGCGAAATATGCCCGCCATCCAAATACATCGAAAACCCAAAAATATTCCTCAACAATTGCCTCCAAAGCCAATACACCGACAGCCACGATAACGACAACAACAACAGCAACAGCAACAGCACCAACGCCAACTCCCAAAAAGTCCGACTGGGCAAATACGACAAAGAGATGATATCCAAGGCTGTCCACCTGATCCGCGACCCCTTCGACAACATAGTCGCCCGATTCCACTGGGAGCTCCACAAATGGAAAGAACAAAACGAAACCAAATTCCTCCAACAGTATCCCAACGACAGAGACGGGTTCCGCTCCTTCTGCTCGGACTTGAGATCGAAATTCCGAAAAGAGGAGACGAAATCGCTGTTTTTCGATGATGTTCTGAGCATTGCCGGAGACGTTCCGTGTTATGCCGATTTCTTTCGGTACGTCCAATGGCACAATCACGCGTTTACGATGGCGTGGGATTTGGGGGTGCCGACCTTGGTGTTTCATTACGAGAATTACACGACAAATTTCGAGGAGACCAAGGAGAGGCTGTTGAGATTTTTGGGGATGAGAGAGAATCATCCGGCGCCGGAATTTATTACGGGGAAGGTTTACAGAGAGTACTTTACCGAGGGGGAGGTGGAGGCGGTGACGGAGTTGTTTGAGAGGTTGGCGTTGCGGAAGACGTGGATTTATACGAGGCATTACTTTGATGATTAGGTTGCAATTTGCAGTTATTATTTAGGTTTAGACTGGAGACTGTGTCCATAATTTGCATAGATTAATGCTATTGAGGTATTTAATGTTGACAATGATGGATGTGTTGTTGTTCCGGCAAGAAACAATGAGAATTGGAGGCGAATCTGGGAAGTCTCTCTTCGAAGTTGCGCCGGCTTGAAACGCAATGTGATTCATTGATTATTTAGTGGTCGGAAATCAGAATTAATTATCGTTTCATTAATTAGTAGGAACCGTAAAATGATACACAGAAAAATTGTATGATTCACGTAGAAATTCATGGACTTGATGGGATTTGAATCCAACTCCTTCCAGGTACAATTTATCGTAATGCCTGGTCTGAATTCCGAAAAATGTACCAGTATATCCTCAAGTTGACATGAGCAACAACGACAAAGTATAGTAATCCCATCTAGGTAAATGTACGTCGATTAGCCGCTCATGATGTATTACTTGAATCTAAATTGTACTCACTGGTTGTGACAGCTATAATATTGTTATTGTGTCACTGATATGATGGATGCGATCAGTACACAATCAATTTTCTCAAAATAGCAAATACATCCTTCGCTGGGATGTTGGAACTGCACATCTGTGAAGTATCATTCGCATGTGATTTCACCAAACAACGGTCAGCAGTCACGACAAGGTCAAAGTCATACTAAATAAGACAAACTTTGGATGATCCACTTTGTGATGGTATCCAAGATGCATTGGCAATCATCTCAACAATTTGTAATGACGTGCCATGTATCTCGTCGCGGTCCGCGGTCCATTGTCCATTCGCACCCAGTTTTCTGGCAATGGGAAAGGAATAGCCTTTTCTGTCGGGATGGCACCGTTCCATAATGTCGAAGCATTCACGAGCAACGAGCAGCCGACCGCATGACTTCGTTTCCCGGAACCGAATCAGGAACATTCGATGTGTATAGATGAAGAGTCATCTATTTCACCGAACGAGCTGCTTTTTCCAATGTTCTGTACAAGGGAAGAAATTTTTAGTGTTAGTACTATTTGCGTGTGATGAGAATGATAGGGGACTGAGTGTACAATGATCGAGATGATGGAAGCGACGGCTCGCCATTGTTGGCGGATGAAAACGACTTGAATGGTGCGTGCCAAAATGCGTCGTTTCGAAGTTGTTGGTGCGGAACTGGATTTGCCCCATCATGTTATATGTGGTGAACGGAACAAAAATTCAAAATTTGTTGAAGCGACGGAGTATTGAAAATGCCTTGGCATAGTTTTTTGTTTAGGAATTTGCGGTAGTAAAGCACGGTATGGGTGACACGAGATCTGCAACGGATATATTTTAGAATATATATATATATTTAAATTAAAAATAATACGTACTCTACTGCTAGCTAGGTATGAATCTTCGGCCAACAAGACTGCATAAAAAATTAAAAAAATACATTTTATACCCACACCCATACCCACACCAGCTCCAGCACCAGCACCACCAGCTCCACCAGCACCACCAGCACCACCACGATGGGAGACTACACCCGGCCGCTAGGCCCCTTCGGCATCGACCCCCTCGCCTTCAGCGCCACGCTCTTCGGGCTGCTCTTCCTCTTCGTCCTCTACCTCTTACTGCCGCGAGCCTTCCGCGTGGAATACTTCGGCGGATACCCCAAGCGCTACGCCTGGAGCGCGAGAAGTCGGGCGGCCGTGGCGTCGCGCCGGAAGAAGCCGTCGATGGGCGGGGAATACTACGGAGGAGGTGGCGGAGGCGGAGGCTCCGTGTCGTCCGCCAACCGCCCTCGCATGGGCCCCTCCGGAAGCAATGGCGGCGGAATCTACGCCACCCGCCCTCGCGACGCCTCGTCGTTCGGCGGAACTTCCCACCACCCGCCGGCCAACGACGCCTCCGCCCGCGACGCCTTCGCCGCCGCCAACAACAACAACAACAACAACAACAACCCCAACGACCGCCATCCCCACGGACACGCCCCCTCCCTCTCCGCCTCCGACGACATCGTCGTCTCCGCCGCCATGCAACAGCTCCGCGACCCCGGCGTCCTCATCGTCGCCCACGGCTCCCGCGGAAAACCCAAAACCGTCCGCCTCGTCCTCACCGAAACGGCCGTCACGTGGCGCACCGAAATGAGGAAGAAAAACCCCGCCAACCCCTCCGCCGCCAAGGAGCTCAAATTGGGAAAGCTGCACCAGGTGCCCCTCACGCACATCATGTACGTCGACGTGGGCAAGCAGACGGCGGCCTTGAGGAGGGTGGAGAACGCGCAGGTGGCGGAGTCGCTGTGCTTCTCGCTCTTGACGAAGGAGGGGTCTTTGGATTTGGAGGCGAACAGTCCGAGGGAGAGGGATGCGTTGGTCAGTTGTTTTAGTTTGGTGTTGGACGAGGTACACGCCAAGAATTGGAGGGATATTTACCGGGGGCCGAGCAGCGATATGCCCAGTTCGTTTGACGATGGGGATGTGGTCTTGGGGGGGGGAGGACCCGATGGAGTGTGATGTGTGATGTGTGATGTGTGACGTCTGGTCGGATGTCATTTGTTGGGAGTTGGGATGCCGACGTTGATGCTGATGTGATGCTGATGCTGATGCTGACGACAATGCCGATGCTGACACCGATGACAATGCCGATGCTCGCGGTCGGCGAGGCAGAGTTCCGGAGTCGGTTCGAAACAACAATATTGTGTACATACCTTTTATATATTAGTAGCTGGAAAATTCTATTTTGAAACGTTAACATTATTTTTTACCGAAAAACGAAGACCTACTCGACGAATCATCACATGAAAAACAAGATGGTACCTACATGCAACAATAATTACTTGTTTCCTTTCTTTCCTCAATATATATCATTGAACAACGACTCGACATCCACAAACTCTCTCCCTAAATGTTCGATTCCATTCGCACAGGGAGAATAGACTATGAGAAAGGATAGTGCTTCATAATATTTGCATGTTATAATAGAGAAAATTATGAACCAAATTTCATTAATTGGCAGAAGCCATGTTTGAACTCGAGGCATGCATTGCATGACTCATGACTTTGTTACATAACAAAACACGATGACACCAACACTCTCTTACCCGCAAATGACACAGCACGAGCAATGTAGGAATTTGAGAATGTTTTTTTTCCACACTGCTTGTTGCATATGACAAATTTGGTTATATCATCATTCCCAGGTTGATCTTTTGAAATTGCTTGGAACCTTGATGCAATGTAGAACAGAAGTTTGAGGATACTTGCTTATATTTCACAACTTATAGGCTTCATGACAGTCTTGGTATGGATAAAATGGCTTTCCTTCATGTATGACTTCCTGATTTGTCATTTGTTCCCATTATGTTTCAAAATTACTTTTGAAGTCAATGGAATATTTTGAGCACAGGGTGGAATTCAAGACATCAACATGTGATCATCCTGAAACTTTTGTCTTCTTTCCCATATGAAAAATTATTGCCTCAAGTTGTTACAAGATTTTTCATAAGAATGCTTTGTGCAATATTGAGATAGTGTCAAAAGGATAGAGAACAAAACTTTAGGATATTTCCTATCACTGACAAGTGTTTTTGGTGGAAAGTTTAATGATTTACTTCTTAACAATTGTTGACAGAAATCATCACATCCAGCAGTGGATGGCTCTTTTGTGTGAGGTATAATGCATTGTGATAGGTGTATGAATCACTTGAATGAATCTAAGCTTACTGAGTATATTTATAGTGCCCTTTTCCATTATATGTTTTCCAAAATTTTTGCAATTTTGATGATTCCAGCTAAATCCTACTAGATTTAAACATGGAATCAAGAACAGATCATGAGTGATACATCATGTATAGCAATGGATAAATAACCTTTTACATCTTGTTCTACTGTGCCTCTGAAAAATGTAATTAATTGAAAGAGCACCCTTGACATTTTACATGCACATATTTCAATTATTCTTCACTGCTTTGATTACAAGATTGCAGACAGAAAATTTTTCCAAAATTCCAATTTCTTGGTCATCAAATAGACACCATAATCACAGAATGATCCCCTCAATTGCAGTATCATCAATCCACTCTCATATCAATAAGTGCTCAAATTGCACATGGGCACGGGGATACAAAATCCAATCAGAATAGAGGTTCAGTCGATTGAGGCCATCTGATTAATGATTTGTGATAAAATATTGTATTATGGCAACATTTAGATTCATTCCCTTGTTGTCTTGTCAGTAATGAAATTTCGATGTCATTGTGGAATTTAAATAGATAGACATAGATAGCAACCTTTTTAATAATTTTGGTTA
>JALLPE010001462.1:0-11846 GCA_036940025.1 Conticribra weissflogii
CAAGGATTCAAATTCCAAGTAATGTAAAGCTCCAAGTCTTTGTCTTCCATATCAAAACTTAATATTCAGATCATGATGATGTATGTTTCACCATGAATGACATGAATAGTCTGATTCAGTCTGCCCTGTACACTGAAATTAAGAAGACGTTTTACAATTCTTGGCAGTCTGGGAATTATTTTACACATGTACTTGTTTTTGCAGCAGATGGTACTATTCCAAGCTGTAGTTTGAACTTCTCAGGATCAACTCATGATAGTACATTAGCTGACTCTGGATTCATCTATGACAAGCTTGAAAAAGTGTACCAAGAAACTGGCCTAAAATACACTTTTGATTCAGTTTTCAGATGCAAAAACACTCCTTGCTTGTCAAATTCAATACAAGATGACTTATATGCACAGTGCCTTGGCTTGAATCAGAGAGAGGCATGAAAAATTGCAAGGAAACAACAAGCAGCAACTTCCATACAACAAGCTTTGAAATGGGGTATGCAAGCATTTCAATCCATGTTTCCAAGGATGAAATATACTTTTAGTTGTGAGGAGAAAATAAATGTAAGATCACATTGAAAACAATGATCCCCTTTAATTTTTATACAAATCTTGTTGAAATTACCAAATCTTAACCTTTTCAAGCCAATAATATTGCTGTCAATGGCATTGGTCTTAAAATAGAACCTTTTTTGGTTATGACAAGTTAATATTTTACACTTGGTACTCTATTTATTTTTAGAAAAATTGTCCTATAATTTTTGTAATGAATAATTGGTTGCCTTTCAACATTGATTTTAAATTAATCAGTTTAATATATTGTTTTATATCATCAACAACATTGTGAGCAATCAATATACTGATTACCTTTGAGGTTTTCAAATTCAAAATACAATAGTTTTCAAATTCAAAACATTATGTTGCCTACAATAAAAATTATTAATATTTATACAAAAAATACTTTAACTGTAGTCAAGATAAATTCTTTACTAATTTAATTTATTAGTATTGTTGTTTTCATTTGTTGATGCTGGCAATCCTCTCATGAAGCCCTCTCAGACAATTTTATCTGTTCAAAGACATGAAAAAATCATCTGATGGTGGCCTCCAATACATTAGTACAGGCATGATGGTTCACAACAAGCAGAACTGTAATGGTCAACAATCCTATCCTTTCAGGCGTTTTAATTTCAATAACCCCATCCTATCTATAGGTGATACTGTTGGAGTTGTCAGAAGACTTGGGGTTTTCACTGTTGGATGATGATGCAAGTTATTGTGTATTTTTTCTACTTCTTTGCTCATTTTCCTTAAAAAGATGATTTTTTTGTAAGGAATAACACAAAAATCCAAGTAGAAAATCATGCATGACAGACCTGTGCTTGCTTGTGTCCATTGGAATATTTTGTTCCAGGTATACTTTGCCATCTGCACATCTGAAGGAAAATTTAGATCACAAGTCAGGGCATGCCTCTGATACAGTGCCTTTAGTCAATAATCAAGCAATTCTTCATACCTCTTCCCAACCTAAATGATGACAGGGTTGGACAAATTGTTTTGGACAATGACACTGCTCCATTCCTCATACATAATGGACAGTACTTTGTCCATAACTTCAAGAAAGTTTAAATCATTGTTCATACAGTAGTTATGCCCTTGTACTGCTTTTTCACCACTTGAAAAAATGCTTTTCGAGCAATTTCAACACCATGACCACCATATTACCATCCCTGCTTTGACCATCAATGACAGCTTTTGCTTGGTTGTTGCTTTTTCCCTCTTCATCACCTAATCCACCAACAACAGCCTCATTGCACCCTGACATGCCATTGTGAGACTGTGAGCACTGTGACCATCCAAAGATTTGTTGTTGGAGTCTCCTTCATCCGCAATGCAGTTGTTTGTCAAATTCATCAATAATAAAAAATACTTGTTGTGGTGCAGATGTTTACAGCTATTATTGTCCCTTCATGGCGTCTTTTCCTGACTCATAGAGAATGGGAATTATTTTTAAGAGGTCCACAAATTCTCAAATCGTTTTCAAATTATGTACTGATTTTCTAGTTGAAATGTTGTAGAATTCATCCAAAATATTTATGCAAAATTGCATAAAACATTCAGGAACTTAAAATCCGATGGAAATATGTTACCTGTTATTTATCCATTTTCCTTACACTTCTAGGGTATGAGAAGGCCAAGGAAATGCTGACATCAGCAGCCCCTTTCTATTTTGGGAAACGACAAAAATATTTATTTGCTCATTTATGCTTTACTTGTTGAAATATTAGTAACATACAATTAAATGATCTAACATTTTTTCATGTTATACATCTGTGAGTAATTGGTCATGAAAGTACCTAAGAATTAAACTTCTATTTTATGGTTCTATGGTTCAATTCCTTACTTGATTTTTTTCTGCTGATAAATTTGTTTTCTTTGCATTCAGTGCATTCTCGGGTTGCTGATATGACTTAGACCAAGAGGAAAATAATAACGAAACGGTGTCCAGCGGATTTTCATTGGCCTCCTACAGCAGCGGTTTCGATATCCCACCTCGCCTCTGATCTGCCAGGGTGAGCGTTAAGATGTGTGTTGTTTTCCATCCTAATCATTGCTGTTCGGCAGACTAATTCACCAAAAGTGTATGGTATCTTACGATATTGTCTACACACCTTACTTACATCCGAAGCCACTAGTACGTTGCCTGGCAAGTGAAAGAGTAATACCTACCTTTTCATACATGAAAATGTACTTTCAATACTCACTAATCATAACAGCACAGAATATGTTTTCAAGTGCGGGGATGCCATCAATGGAAGAAGAGACCAAGACTAGTATTTTATGAAAAAAAATATTCTCCCGATTCATCACTTCGTATCTCATCATGTTTGACGGATCTCATCGAACCAACAAGCGAGAAATCAATCTCTCCGGAGCGTCCGCGTCGTCTCGCTCCTCGCGCGCTGTCCATCTGAATCAGGCCCGTCAACAGCGATTGGCGCGAGCTCAAGCGAAGGCAAAACTGAATGCTGCTCGCTTGTTGCAAAGGTGCTGGCGTGGTGTTCGCGCTGGGGGGATTAATACATTTGGCAGCATGGTTCGTGATGATAGTTCTGGCAATGGTGATGGAATCTCTGCCGTCTCTGCTGGCTGCATGCTGGACGACGAAGACACTCGCACTAGAACTAGTCGAGGGCGCAAGGGAATCGCTATGGAGTTGGATCATTGGTTTCAGGCCATTATTAGCAATCCTATCCTTCTTGATCTCGAAACAGATTCATCAACCAGCACCGAGCGGCAACATTTAGTTTCTAAGGCCACCTTTATTTTAGCATTCCGTCTCAGCCCCCAACTTATTCCTTTTTATTCCGCCAATTACGTCAGAACCATAACGTCATCGACTGACTGTAAAAAAATGGATTCTGATGACGAAAAAGCTGAGTCGCTCATGCGTCAGGATTTATTGAAGCTTGAATCACTATTTGCAAGAGTTCGCAAGACAAAATGTAATGATTCAATCTTTTCGAAGAATGTAATAACCTCAACAGTGGCGGAAAAACTCACATCAGTCATAATGATTCTTCTGCGACGATCATTTCATTCTCAAACTATTGCTCCAACAAGTGCACTGACAACTACAGATCTTGATGAAAGGATTGAACAAGATAATCGCCTCGTTAATTTGATTAACTATATGTTGGAGGCTCAATCCTCGGATAATTTCGGGGACAATAGGCTTAGTGAGTACTTCGTAAATGTACTGGGTAAGCGAAGCTTTGACGGATCTATCGTAAATGGTGGAACAGGGATCTCTACTAATCCGATGGGGGGAGTTACATATAGCGGCACATCAGCAAGGGATGAGTTATCCTGGATTGGGTCAACAAATGAAGTGTGGATGGTAAATTTATTTCTTTGCTTCAGGGATTGTTTTTTTCTGAACAATGGGTTGACAAGCATAAATGCCGGCAGTCCAGGGTCTGGGACTGGTAGCCGATTTCGGAAGATGAGGGACGATATGCAAGGCGTATTGTTGAAATGGTGCTGCTGCACCATTTTGCAATTAGTAATATCGGACGAAAGCACTTCTGTCGCATTACAACCGAATCACACATCTACATCAAACGATCTTCCTACATACCAGCGGAGTCTTGCTTTACTCGCTTCTATAATTTTTGCATCACGCAACACTATGGTAGGGAATCAATTATGGATGGAAGTAATACTGAACAAATTCGTTTCTTCGTTGAAGCTGTATCTAGACATCAGCAGCAATGACGTGACAAATGGAAGCGTCGACGTTAGTGGAACTTCGAATTCGTCTCCAAATTGGGTTCCACTTCTTGTATGTTCATTGTCGCATGCAACCAGTCGTTTTCTATCTTCAGAAGTCGATTTTGACACTCAACAAAGATTTTCGGAAAGCTCATTGAAAAACTGCTCTGTACTCGGTCCAATAAGAAGCTTTTATTTTCACTCTTCATGTGCAAGCAAAACTTGCACTAGCTCCGCGTCAAAAGTTAGCAATGCTGACAGTAAAAGTTATCGATGGATAAAAGCTGTACTTGACACCATGGCGTCAAGGGAATGTTTCATCTTAAACCATGTTCTCATGCGTTCAAACGACCTTCCGAAAGATCACCAGCAGCAAATGCTGTTTACGTATTCTATTCCTGCCATTCTTAGTTATACTTTACAAAACCAACACGGATTTGCTGTCATGGCGAGTTTTGTGGCAAGGGGTGATAACATCAAATCATGGTTTGCTGCGGAAATTCCTGGTGACAAAACTTCAGTGGCACTGACAACTGAGGCGGCATTGGCCGTTGTGTACGAAGTAGAAGAAAGCGAAGAAGAAAGTGAAGATGACATTCAAGAATCCAGTGGCCGTTATAGTCAATCACAAGCTCAACGAGAAGCTCCTTCGCGTCGCGATAATACGACGTCTGGGCGCTTTTCACGGACCGATTTACAAACCCTACCGAAGTTAGATACTTTGTATCAGGCACACTGTCTCAATGCAAAAAAAAATGCCGTTGACACTTTGAATAAGTTGTCGAAAGGCGACCCAAACAAGCGAAAGTATACCGAGCTGATGGTCGACTTGGCGGTTACTATCGGGACGGGTGAATGGATATACAATCTTGGACGCTCTCTGTTATCAAAAGAACAACCAATCCAACACTCAACGATGGCTTCGGATTTTTTTATTCCTCCGCCTCCATTTTCCCCGCCTTCGCGAGAACTTGCGACAATTGCATACATTGGTGTATTATCATCTTTGTTGACAACGTGCAGTGGTATAAGGGCGGGGCGCAATGCAGCGTCACCTTTGCTTGCTAAAATTGCATTTCACGCTCAAATGTTGAACCATCTATGGGCATATTCAACTCGTCAGTCGTCGCTGTTTCCTTTTTCTTCGTCGTCAATTGACACTCGCTGTGCAGCATCAGCTTATGAAGTCCTCACAGCATTCTGCGATACGTTTTCTCATCATCTGCTCGCCGTGGACGATGACGAGTTTTTAGAGAAGTACGCATCAGAAGTCAAAAGATCCCCCGATCAAATTCTTGCGGAAAAAGTTGTTGATTTTGTGAAAACAATTCTCGACGATCTTTACTGGGTTCGTCCTGTCCTTGCATCCGACATCACCATGGCTCAACATGTCAAACAGTCAACAAACAGAGGCTCCAACTTAGAGTCATTCTTACGTTTCCAAAAAGCACGATTAATTCTTTCGGGCACTAAGCTTTGGAACTCACTCTATGAGCGGTGGTGCCGTCTGTATCACGTCAGGCAATTTTGCGACGAAGCGTGCTGGATATTTCCCCGTTTCTCTTCGCGCGGTCAACAAGATAACAACCCAATAATACGAAGCCAAGTAACGACCTTAGCAGACGATGGTGATGGCGACGTCTTAATGGAAGAGAGCAGTGTTGCATCAATTAATAGCGGTGACAGTTCATCGTTTAGGGTACCAGATACTAATTCAAATGACTCTGGCCTTGATGCGCTTGCGAGCTCTTTTCGTGACCCCAAGATGGCACGCGTCCTAACCTTCATTCCTCAGGCATTACCGTTCAGCCGTAGAGTGAACTTGTTTCAGTCTTTACTAGAGGCAGACAAACTACGAACTCAAGACGAGACAGCAGTATTTAATCAAATGATGATGAATTTACAGCACAATGATGGAGACAATGCCGATTCCAGCGGGCGAGAGAGAGTTACCATCCATCGCGACTCTCTCTACAATGACTCAATGAAAAAATTAAACCGTTTAGGCAAGAAGCTGCGAAAGAAGGTACAAGTTACTTTTGTCAACCAACATGGCACCACAGAGGCAGGAATCGACGGCGGTGGCGTTTTCAAAGGTGAGTCTTTCGGCCTTAAAGTTTTGTCAAAATATTTTTTCGTAGCATTGTTTGATTTTAATGCCCCCTTTTCTTTTTTTACGACGCATATCTTGGTAGAGTTCTTGGATGACCTGATAAAAGATGCTTTCTTACCGCAAAGTTTGAAGAACGACAATGTCGAAAATAGTCATTATAACGGGGGTCGTAGAATGGACTTGTTTTCAGTGACTCCTCTTCAGACATTGNACCACTGCAACCATCCCCGCCGATCCAACCTCCTACCTTTTCCAACATCGAGAACAATCATTGTATGTTTTTCTATTATAAGAATCAATCCTTGTCGATCCACAATTTTGCTTACCCTTTTTGAACAAACTCCTCGGAAGACAAAATTTCCTCGACGACCTGAAAAATTTGGACCAAGAGTTTTACAAAAATCTGAAGTCTCTCCGGTATATGACTGCAGACGAAATCGAAAGTCTCGGTCTCACTTTCGAGATGTCAAGATACGCCACCGGAACCTCATCGTCTCGTTCGGCCGATAGCATCGTAGAACTTATTCCTGGCGGCAGCAGTATTCCTGTGACCAAAGAAAATGTCATCCAATATATCCACCTTGTCTCTCACCAAAGAATGAATGTTTCTGGAGGACGCCAAACCCATGCGTTTTTGAGAGGCTTCAGAGATTTGGTTCCTGCCCCCTGGGTGCGACTTTTTTCTGCCTACGAGTTCCAAAAGTTGATTAGTGGTGACGATTCAGTCAAAGGAATTGACGTAAAGGGAATGGCGGCAGTGATGCGTTATTCTGGTGGGTTTCACCCTTCCCAACCAATCATTCATTGGCTGTGGGAGGTAGTCGATGAGTTCACTCCTCAACAACAGAGGAAGTTTTTGAAATTCATGACATCATGCAGTCGACAACCATTACTTGGATTTCAATCATTAGTTCCAGCTCCTTGCATTCAGCAAGTGCGTTTGCATGAAGATTATCACGGCAACGATATCGTAGAAGGATCTGCCATTGGAAACATTCGGCTACCAACCAGCTCCACCTGTATGAATTTGCTAAAGCTACCGAAGTACCCTAGTAAACAAATGCTGAAAGATAAGTTACTGTATGCAATTGAATCAGCAGCAGGATTTGAGCTTTCCTAAGAGAATGTTTTCGTTGTGACTGCCCTTCGGATCAATGCATTCCCTCGTCGTGATTGATACGTGACCGTCAGGATCGCTTGCATTCAGCCTTGATTTCCAATGTTGCGTCTCAACACGTATGCTGAGTTGGGCCATAAAGTACTCGGATGCTGGGCCGATAGAGAGCATATTATATTACTATCAGTTTTCGCTCCGACGTGAACTAGATTAACGCATTTTGAAAGTGCCCTTGGCATCAGTTCCACAATTACACAGCGCAAACGATTCTTAATAATCTAGAAAATATTTGGATTTTGTGATGTATTTTTTTATCAGTCTTAAAGAATCATCTCAGATTCTACGTTGAGTTGATTCACCTTTCAGTGCTTTACAGTTTTTCTTAATGAAATCCCAAAAAAAAACTTATCAAATTCATGTCTTGTAATCCATACACTCATGCAATAAAAATTAAACTTTTCATGACCAAGTTCATATCTGAAACAGCCTCCTGCTCTTCATCTTTCTCTGTGTTCATAAGCTTTTCCATCTACGTTATCTACAAAATTTTGCTGTCTGATCCCGCTTCGAATTTTTTCAGCTTAACCATCAATTTTTGTCTTGTGTTGTGGTCCAACAATTTTTCATCAGTTATTAGAATGGAAAGGAAAAAAATGAGATTTGCATTCAAGTCTGTTGCAAGCAAATATGATGGCTATTCATCAGCCAAGAAATTCTTGAATGTGACCAATGAATCTGCCTTACTTGCATACTTGCCTTTGATTTTTGCCTCCATTAGCAGGGCATTTCTTATTTTTTCACCCTGTTTTGCTACTGCCACTGATTTTGCAACTTGAACACCTGATTTGTATTGATTCCATGTCTAGGTCATCACATTTCCTTTTACCATTTTATTGATCAATTCTTCTTTGATGTTCATAATTTGCTGTCATGATCCAATCTCAATCTCAACATCAAACATATCACCCTTAAAGCCCCAATTTTTGACTTTTTCTAAGGTCTTCTTGCATTATTGAAAAGTGTTTTTAGTTGTTCATCATTGCCTCCAATAACAGCTTTATTTCCAAAAAACATCTGACTTTGTCATTGTATATAATATTACAGTTCATCAGGATAAACCCTACTTCATATTGCCATATCCAATCAAATCAGAAGGGATTGATTAGTTAGATAAATTTCATGTTTTGATATATCAAGATTCATCAACATTGACAATGAAATTTGACATTTCAAGATATGTTGGGAAATCTTTAAAAGTACCAAACTTCTGGACCAAAATGTTCTTCTGTGAATGATTTTATTTTCATGCATGAGCCAGAAACTCAATAACAAGAGTTAACTGAATGAATTTTTAGGGTCATCCTATTGTACACCCTACATATAACACAAACTCTATGACAATGGATATCAAATACAGGCATGTGATATTCAAATATTTTTGATATCTGGCCATCTTACAACATATCTGAGGCATGAAAATTTTTCAACTTAATCAAAGCTCTATGTTATCCATTGATAATTGCTAAAGAGCAAGATCTTTTTACATTGCATATACTTCTTTGGATATCAATTGAGAAGTCATCCTCCACCACATCTTTATCACCCTCTTCCTCAACAGATTAATACAATTGTTGCTTTTTCTTTCAATCTTGTCTCACTTATATCTTTACAAGTTGATTATTTATACTGCTTTTCTTTTGATTTCATTTTCTTGATCATTACCTTTGCATCCGTGTTCCTTGCAGTAACTCAACTGGTGCTCATGTCACAAGCAGTTTTCTATATTGCAAATCTGTTGTCCATTTCTTTAGTGCTCTCTGTTCCATTTGGTAACCCAATAACTATTGACACATCTCTACATTATTTTCCCTTGAAACTTGAGAGCCAAAGGGAACTGTGTCCATTTTTATAGAAGGCTCTTGAGTCTTGATTTCCATTTTAGTAAGAGAGACCAACTCTCATTCTGTCTGTACAAAATATAGCATGGAATAATCACATGCTTGATGACAAGTGGTAATTGATATTTTTTTCAATTCCTCTTTGTATGCATTACAACATAAATATCTTGACTTCTCATTTCTCCTGTCGCAAATTTTCCAAGCATATTTGGAGGCCCATGATACACTGCAGGATGAAAATTAAATGTTTGATTCAGACTTTGTTTTGGGTCAAAAAATTAAGTGGTAGCAGTGCCTCAAGTGGATAGGTATGATGTGCCAAGGGAAAATGGTAAGCTTGTTCTAGAGAATCTAAAATAGAATTTAAGATTGTACATATATGCATGTCTCATTGCAAAGAGAGCACTGGTGCAGCATATCATGTGATGTGCTGCCACTGTCTGTCTACCATCCATCATTTGAATAGAAAATGATAAATATTTGGGGAATTTTGAATCTCAAGATTCCCAGTGATGGAGGTACATTAACTTGTGCAATGCGGCATTTTGCTCTCCCCCACTATATCTCAACCTTCAGCTAAACTAGAGAGACCTTATAAGGGATTGTGTGACAAATGTTTATTTGCTTAGTCACACTAGCACAAAGTTGGATAGCGACAACAGCATTCACATCAATTTGTACTATCTCAAATGGACAGGAGGGTGTGATGGCAAATACCTGTTGATAGTGTTGTCATACTTCCAAACACATTGTCAACAAAATAATAATAATTGATGCACTGTTGATTACTTTTCAAGAAGGCATCATTTACCTATGTTTCGCTATTGCAAGTCATGGTTTGCCATTGTGAAATGAGTGGGACATTTAATAGCATGTCATCAGAAAATTCAAGGAAAAACCAGACAGCTCTCATTATCTTAGTTGGAAATGGTTGTGTGTATTGTGTTGGTTCAAACACTGACAAAATAGTCAGTATTGACACATTGGTGACATGCCAGTAAATTTCCAGACATCATTGCTAAAATATGTGTTGATACAGGTCAAGAAAAGACATCTTCTGGTCCGTGTTTCTACATAAATAGTGTCAGTAAGAGTGTTGGTAGTAGTATGTATTTAGTGATATAATAAATGTTGTGTTTCAAAGTAAAAACTTTTCTAAATAAAGTTATTCTATCTATAAACATGCATCATGATTGTCTGGATCATAAACTTCCCAATCTGGAGAACCTGGTTCAGGCTGTAAACCTCATATTCCTTCCACCTGTACTGTGTTGCAAATGAGAGTTACAGCAAGAAAAAGTGTTATTTTGTCCTCTTCAATACTTGGATCTTCACACTGGCCAAAAATAGTCCATCCTCTATCTCTTCAATGGCATCATAATATATCCTCCTCTCAAATAATATACATCCAATCAATTTCATCAACACTCTAGGCAGGTAAACAGTACACAACATATATATATTTGCTCGCAAAAAGGGCTCTTATTACAGCATCATTTCTTTTGTATTTTTCTTGTTCACAATCTTCTGTCTATCCAGTAAAACCTTTTTATGACTGTCTCCAATAAAACATCAATATTGACACCCCATTCCCAAAGTTGCAAATCAAATCTGAAATTGGAAATGAAATTGATGTGTTCAGCGGGCAAAGAAAAAAACAATAATCATGATCCAGTCTTAATACAATTCATTATTGCTAAAAATCTTATTTATCTACTTGTTGTGTAAGTGCTCCATAAAGCATTATTTTACCCAACTTTAAATGAATTGATCTCCACTTTCTACTGGATTTGAGTCAACTCTGATGACTTTATCGTTTTCTGCACCCTCGAATTGTTTAGACAACCCATTTTCATGAGGTTTGAGCCCATAGTGCATATTTTTAGCATTGCTTGACGTTGCAAAAAATATCATAGCACTTATGGACCATCAATTGCCGGCACACCAATCGCTGCCATCTCCACCACCCATAACTCCCCCCTTGCTCCCATGAACAATAACACAGAGAGTGCAACAACGCCAACACTGCTGACTCTGGAGCCTCCTGGGCTGAGCATGATAACAAATTCTACAGACAATGTGGATTTTTTTATCATGACAACACTGTCAGAGGTTGAAATTTGCCTTGACCATTGCAACACCCTCACAAATCATAACAATAATCTTGGAATTACTTCATTGGGTGTATTTGGTTGATGGGGTGGTGGTAGGGTAGCTCAAAATGATCCGTTCACTGAGAACAATTACGGCCATTGCAGGGGGAGGCACCAGCAGCAGGGGAGGGCAATGGCAATGAATGGGGGGGACAAAGGTCAAGGGATGGAGAGGTGGCAGCACCAGTATGGTGTACCCACGCAAGGTCAGTGGAGCATGTTATTTTTGTTGCGTGCTCAACCAGCGGAGCACACAATTTTTGTTGCAATAGCATGCTCAACCAAGCCACAAAGGAA
>JALLPE010001463.1:0-11835 GCA_036940025.1 Conticribra weissflogii
AAACAAACAACATCCAAAGTGACCATCAACACAGTTCCTTTAGAGTGTTTGAGGTTGCTGGATCTACTGATTGTTGAATGATTCTCCAAGGCAAGAAATATTTGAAAAATTTGATTTGAGCCCACTCCCTCAAAAGTTGCTTCTTCAAAATATTTTTCAAGCCTGGCCCTTATTCTGCTCTTCTAGTATCATTTGCAATTGTTTTAAAAGTTCTGCCCAATTCCAATCTCCATATCAGGTTGGGTTGTTTGGGTGATCTTGTTCAACCATATCAGGTCATTCTCTCCATCTGCTGATCCCTCAATATTACCATCCTTGATCAGTTCTGGGTCCTCTGCAATATAATCTCGAATATTATGCATTGCTGTTGCTGCCTCTGTCCTTTGCTGGATTCATCGTTGGAAAAGAGTTGATTGGGAGGACCAGGCTGTTCTGGTTTGACAGAGCCAACAAATTTGGTGATATTGCTATTTGGATAGCCCACATACAAAGGTTTGAGCACATTTTTGCCTGATTGGTTGTGTTCTAACCCCTCAACCTTGAATTGGACCCTCTTTTAGCAGTAATTGCTGGGGTTGATGTCATGCTAGTGAGATGTTGGCCTGATATACTTGATGGTTGATGAAACAATTGCATTTCAGCCAAATTTGTATGGTATTGGCAGGGGCACCATCATGATAATATAATAAAATGGAAATATTTTTGGGAATGACAAGCACAATGAGTTTGTGGTTGGCATATCTTTGGCTATCTTCTAGTGGTGGAAACCTTCTTGCAAATTGAGGACAAATAATTCAAATATACAAGAATCTATGGCTTCAATCTTAGTTTGTAATATTAAGAATTGATGTGTTGCTAATGCCACAAAAACCCCAAAGCTACTAATTAGAAGGTTGGTTATCCAAAGGTATATGATACATGTTCTTTTCCCTCTTTCTCATTGGAGTATGAACCAAATTCTTTTTAGCATACTTACAACAAGAATGAAGCTGGGCTTCACTCAGCACTTATCACTTTATTCAATCTGCATTTTTGGAGGCTAGATGCTTTTCCCTACAGTCACACCAACAGCCTACCAGCATCCAATTTTTGGGAGAAGTTCAATAGGCTATATTCTGCCAGATTCACCATCCCTGCTTGTGATATCTTAACACCTGCAAACAGTTTTTCAAACATATTTGAATGTTGACATATGTTTAAGACTTTCAAACTCAATATTTTTTTCTCCAGGGGCTAGCATGTATACTAATGGTGATGACAAATGTATTGGTTTCAGTTCATGGATCACATCATGTCCTTTGTATGTACAAATGCAAACCTGCAGATAGGACCTTCTGCCATTGCAAGTATGACACATTGCATCTAATTCACCTTGACACCTCAGCACACCCAATCAGGGAACAGATATATTGAGTTGACCACTGATCATGACACTTGAATACATAGGTATCTGACATATCTACTTGAAGTAAAATATTCCTACAGATAAAGATGAAAGTCAAACAATTCAAGAAGAGAGCTACCCCTCTAGAGCAGCAGGATTAGGATTCTTTTACTCATGATTTTTCTCTAAAGCAAAATATTACTGTGATCACAATAAGTTCTCCCTAATGCACCATACTCTGTACTATCCACAATGGGCCTCTTGAGAGCAGTCAGATAAGTTAGTTGTTATTTTCTCTAACGAGGGAGGAAAAAATTAAAATACATTTTATTGGAATCAATTTGACATATCGAAATGATGGTGGAGGACAGACCATGGCGGTTTTATCTAAAGATATTTTTGGATCAAAACGTTTTTTACTTCATTTTTTAGAGAGACAATATTATTTTGTACTGTAGGGTAGATAGTGATTCGTGAAGACTCTCAGGTGGATTCCTCGATAAAAATAAAAAGGAGTAGTAGCAGTACTTTATTATTACCGGTAATAAATACTTGTTTTCTTTTGTCCCTTTTAATGGCGCCGGAGCGATAAAATATAACTAAAACTACCACAATGTGGTGATAATAAGAAGTGACGAATCAAAATTAATAACACAATCGCGCTACACCCCCTCTCGATAACAGCCGGTCGCTCCACCCAAAGCCTACGCTCCGTTCATAGCGTGTGACTGCTCGTCCTTGATTTTTGCTGCTTCCGTGAGAAAGTGTAACCAAATCCCCCACTTCTGCGTGGAAATTGACCGTTACCCACATAATCAATTTCAACTGGTAAGAATTTCCCGAACTTACTCATACTTCTGTAGATTACGTGGCACTCTAGAGAGGCACGGGAAGTGAGTCTCCAATGCTGGTTCGCCACAAGATTCGGCCCGATGAAATGGCTGGTGCCCGCGATAGAGCAATTCCACAAACTTGAACGGGGGGACCGTTGCATTGACATGTTGTTCTCAATTTTCACACGACGTCACTTCGGGCTTAAAAACCCCGTTGTGCGGGTGGATAGATCGCAGTCGTTTTTTCCTGAGTATCCTGATGAGCGCTCAACTGCAACTGCTGGATTGACGAAAGCTTTAATTCCTTCGTTGACGTCCTGAATTTTTACCCTCCATTTTCGTGCCTGAACATTCGTCCTTTCCCTGACCAACCAAGTTTTGAAAATGTGATTTTTATCAAGACTCGAAGTGTTACCGCAAGATTTGGGTTCAACTTCTCTGCGAGTCCATGTGTTTTTCATGTCTGCCCTCAAGTTCATTTATCGAATATCTTCTTGTAGATTATATGTTGTCGACTTATCTAAATATTTAATTGCGCCACAACATGATGCGACCAAACGACAGTTTTTCCAAGAACGAAGCAAAGCTCGGAATCTTTCAGGGGGCATTTGTTGATCTCTCGAAGGGTTCCAAATTCTTCATGACAATTATTTTGTCTCCTCTACCTCAAATTGTTTACTCGTCAAGGTGTGTGGTCCCTATCTTATTATGAACACACGGTTTTCCTTACACCGACCTCCAGTCAAAACATTACTTAATTTGAGAGTAACTTATTGTTCACACCTTTTACATTTTAGCACTTGCTTAATAACTTATTACAGGAAAGAGAATTTCTTTGTTGCGAAATAGAGCTCAACCGTCTAAGTGTAAAAAATGACCAGCAGCAGTAAACCCGCAAAATCTATCACATATAACGAAATTATCAATGACAATGCTCGCGAGGGCGGTGCAATGGCTTTGAAAGGACGTCTCACCCGCTTTCGCAAATGGGCTACTAAACAAGCCGGGATTACTGCTCATGGCGCCATTTGCATTGTTAACGGTGAGGCTACAGATGGTACACGAAACGCACCCATTTTGACGTATGAGGCGCCGAAGCCCGCGCCTGGGTCTGAAGGAGGTGTTTCTGGTGGAGCTTCCGCGTCAGGGGCAAATGCTCCGTCAGAGATCCGATGTGGTGCCATTGATAGCCAACTGGATCGGGCATTGTACGATCGGTCTATCGGATGCCAAGTTCGCACTGTAAGAGAATTGAAGAAAGATGAGGTTGCATTGTCAATTCCTCCATCGGCAATGTTATCACCAGATTTAATTGCAGCAAGCGACGCTGGCCAAGCCGTTTTTGCTTGTTGCAATTCAAGTGATTCTGAATTTTGGGATTCTTTCAGTGCTACTAACAAACTAGAAAAGCAACAAGCTGAGAAAATCCAGCAAAATAGTGGGACGCAATTGTTAGTTAAGATTCTGCAAGAGAGGAAAAAAGTGGAAACGGCGCTGGCTAAAGCTGAGAGTCTTATGATCGAGGCGGAAAACGCTGGGAATGATGTGAAACTCCCAAAAAACTTAGTGAAGTCCGGTTTGATTTCATATCGAGCACCGTTTTTAGCATTTCTTATCCACCAACGATTTGCGAATGAAGAAAGCCCTTCGGTTGCCTCCTCTACCCGAGATTTGTCTCGACACAGACCAGACGTTCCAGTTGGGGCACCTGGAACGTTCGCTCCATACGCCAGGACATTGCCCGCATCAATTTGCCTACCGATTTGTTGGAAACGAAATGAGCTTGCTCTACTTGCTGGGTGCATCCCTGGCATGCCTTTATTGCAGAAGGTGGCTGCGCGAACCATGCAACTTTCTACCGAGTTGATGGCTTTGATAGATGCGGGTTTGCTACGGCGGTTTCCTTCGATCTTTTCTCCCGGGATGATTACTTGGGACCGGTGGGTTTGGGCTGCTGCAGCTTATGAATCACGTGTCTTCTCCACATCTTCCCTACCCGCTTGGATTTTATATGATACGGTTAGTCCAAAGCATGTTTTTGAATCATGTGGTATTATGATTCCTTTCTTGGATATGTTGAACCATGAAGACGAAGCTGCACAGGTGGGATGGAATATGTCTTCACAAAGTTCGAAGGAGAAATCAAATTCAGATGATGCCACAAATGGATTGGGTTTCGACGACGCAGATATCAAACGTTTGAGTGTGACGACAAACACACGATCAAAGAAACATGTTCAAATTTATCGTGATTACGGATCGTTCAGTAATGAGATTTTTATGATGCAATACGGATTTGCCCGTATTTCCAACCCCTTTGACAAAGTGCGGATTGCGTGGTCTTTGGTGGATGGCGTTGGTGGTGTATCACCCCCTCCGGCTTACGATCCAACAGCAGATGACGATAGCATTCCTCCAGCATTCCGTGTGTATGAATCCAGTGACGCCGATTCTGTGAAATCTTGGTGGACAGAGCAACGTCTGTCGATGCTTGGGAAAGCTCTCACAAACAGCAGCGAATCACTGGAAATGCTTAAAAAAGGGAAGAGGGTTACTTTCAGCGCTCAAAACAACGGGAAAATAGATTTAAACATCGTCGCCGTTGCAGTGGTCGCAACACTTCCGCATGAAAGGGTCCTTGAATGGTTTCAAAAGTCGAACGCAGATTCATCGGATGTTGCAACGCCCTTGTTTGGATCAACTCTTGATAAAAATTGCCAAAGTGGTGTTCGAAAATATCTCAACTACCTTTTTACGAAGAAACTTGAAAAACTTCTCCAAAGTCTTAATTCTTGCTTGAAAAACCACTTCAACAGCGTCCAACTTTGGACGAAGGCTTCATCAGGTGGATTGAATTATGCTAGTGGTAGTGAAGGATCACCTTCAATTGAAACAAGTGAAAACTCCAGTGCAGTGATAGGATGGCAATCATTCTTCGACACATACGCGTACAACAGTACCATGGAAGTAGAAAACCGCTACTATGCAATGGCCCCTGATAGTTGTGTTCTTACGCTTTATGATGGGCATGTCCGATCACTTCAAAACTCTTTGGACGTTTTGGAGTCTAATGATGTTTTCTTCGAAAAAGTGAAGGAACATTTGGAAAATCTTGGATGTTCGATAGTAGAATCAGATGAAATTTCGTCTCAAATGGCAAGCCAATCGGAGGCATTAGTCAAAATGGACGTTGGTGCAGATGAAGCGCCCCGAAAGGCTGAAACTCAATCTACTGATAGTATGAAGAAGGACAGCTTGCCGTCTCCAAACAAAGAAACACTTGGTAATGGGGATGCTATTAGAAAAGATCGCCGTCAAACTAAAAAAGGAGATAGACCGCCTGCAATCAAATTGCATATTGGAAATCTATCCTATCAAACACTCCCAAACGAGCTTTACGACTTCTTCACTAAAATTTACGGAAAAGATAGTGTACTCGAATGTCACATACCCACCGAACGTGACACTGGTAATTCACGCGGGTTCGGTTTCGTCACAATGCCTGAAGAGTTTGCGAAAGCTGCACTTCAAGCAGGGAGGACGCACGAAATGAATGGTCGTATTTTAAAAGTGGCCGAAAGCAACTCCGCTGGGACTGGGAAGGGAAGTAAAGGGCGCGCTCCAGCAATTGCTAGTGACCGCTGTCCGTACTGCGGATATCGTCCACGATGGTGCACGTGTAATCCCAACCTAGGCCCAATCAATATTGGTCCTCCGCCACCAGATAGCATTTACGGACCAGGACCATTCATGCCACCTCCTATGGTGCTTCCTGGTTATGGACCACCTAATGATTTTGATCGTCGAAGGGGGGATGGATATGGCTGGGGAGGGGACTTGGGAGGTGGCAGTGGATGGGCACACAAACATTCATACAGCCGGAGTCCATCGTACCGTCGTGGCCGAGACCGTGGGTATCGCAGCCGAAGCTACAGCCGCAGTCGTTCTCGCAGTTATAGTCGTGGCAGAGACCGTAAGGAAAGAGAAAAACTCCGAGGGCGGAACAAACACGATGACAGGAGGAGATATGGGGGTGGTAGTCGAGATGATGATAGACGCAGAGCTAGCGCTGAAGAATGGGATCGGGATCGCTCCTCCCGCCATTCTTCTCGAAATTATCGTAGCAAAAGTGGGAGCCGTAGCCGTTCCCGTCAACATGACGATGGAGGCTCCCAGGGGCGTAGGGCTGAGGAAGGAGGCGGGAACTTTTCGGCTGAAGCGACAGGCGGGAGGAGTCGCAGCAGAAGCCGCAGCCCCACAGACAACGGAGTGGACCGACTATCATCTTCCAAAAAGCGTGAAGGGAAAGAATCTAGCGGAAGGGAGGGAAGAAGTAGAAGCAGAGAGAGAGAGCGTGGTAGCCGGCGCCGCAAAAGAAGTAAAGGAAGCCGTCGTGGCAAGGAATCTTCATCATCCACCAAACGGCGCGGAAGTAGCCGAAGCAGATCTAGGCATTGAATTTTTGGGATTAACAACTCAGCAAAAACGAATGAAGATATCCAGCACACAATATAATTGTTTCAAGTGGAAAACATTACTGCTTGACGTTTTTACCCTTATTAACTAGTCCAATGCTCAATTAATTAGCTCGTCACACAACTGCTATTACAATAACAAATAAAAATAGTAGTTGGAGTAACAAAGATGTTACGAGAAAAGAGTAGTGGCATTCATGCGACTAAAGATAATCATGGAACTAATCAATGATGAACTTCAAGACTCTTCGACCCCCAAGCGAGTATCTCTTAGGGATATTGCGAAGCATGGAAAATTATGTTACACTTTCCCCATGAGATCGAACGCAGCATTGATACCAATCAGTTCACCGATATACTTTCGGGTAATTCAATGAGCTTTGTCAAACTTAACAGCTGTTTGTTTAAAACGTCGCAAGCAATGCTGACCACCCATGAGTTAGCAAACATCTCTCGTAACCAAATGTTTATTTTGTATATGCAAATTGTGATCAAAGAAGTCATTGCTCGGAACACATTCTTCCAGATCACCGCTAGTTTCTCCAGCAATTCCTCTCCCAACATCTGTGTGGTAAATTACAAAAACAACGCTTTTGTTGCAGAAGGATTTGATTTTCTGCATTACCTGACTCTTGCTAAACGGATCCAACGGCGCCATAGTCTCATCTGTTGTCCGATGATATAACACGTATAATAGTGAGGCCGAACGATAAGAAAATAAAAATTTCAAGATACCAACATATTATACCCGCTTCTTTACTCACCGATAAGAAGAACACTAGGACAGAAGTCTCTCAAAAATACTTTGCGGACTAACTCCACCTTAGATTTTTGCCCTCCAGATAATTCCCCGAACCAATCCTCTTTCTCCGTCTGCAACTCTTCCAGAATTGTGTCCAGGGTAATATTTTCTGTGGTTCCTTCAGACAAATTATCTTGTGGTTGAGCGAATGAAAGTGACTGTAACTCCTTCGCAACCCTGAAAACGCATTCATTCCTTTCATTCTCACTCATATCAGAAGTGATGTGCTTTTGGTAGATCCAGTCAATTGGTTTGGTGTATAGCGGCCAATAAAAATTTTGACTGATTTCGACAACATCTGACGAAGGCAGAATAACCGATGTGACAGGAATCTCTTCACCGTCCTCGTCATTGACTACTTCACATCCTTCGTCTGGCACTTTGCAGCTATCTTTTGGCATGACCAAACGATCGGATAGATCCCACTGATGAATAGGCGTTGCAAGTTCGATGCTTTCATGTAGGTCGATAGGTCTTTCATTTGTTTCACATGCCATGAGAACCTTGAACAGAGTTGATTTGCCGCTTCCGTTGGGTCCTGTGACGGCGTAAATTCCAGGCTCAAGCACCAAGTGTTCAACTGACACTGTTGCAGCCCCTCTGGAATATTGTAGATTGTTCAGGACGATTCCGTCTTTGACACTGGCAGAGCTGTCCATCCCATGAAGGCGGCAAGGCAAGACAGTGCCATACTTGCTTTTACTCCATACACTTTCCAAGGTTTTGAGCTTTTCAACCTGAGACATGAGAGTTGCCAATTCGCTCTCATTGCGGCTTCGAATTAAAATCAAATCAATCACATCCTCTATGGCGCGAGTAAAGACGAAAATCTCAGACACAATAATATTCCCTTCTGCAAGCAATTTCGCCAATGCACAGTCAATAAGTACTACAAAAACAAAATTGCGTTGAAGCCATTGATAAAATCCACGCGTACGCTTCAAGAGATCCCCAGCAGCAACATTGGCTTGGTATTCCAGAGTCAACTCATCCCACCTCCGTTCAGTAAATTTTGTCGCCCCTAAGCCACTCCTTCTCAAAAGCTCTGCATTCTTCAAATCGAACTGTTCGACCTTCTGTCGAATTGAATTCAAATCTCTCGCCTCAAGTTGGAATCGCTCCACACGATCAGTTACGGACGCAACTATTCTACCTTTCAACATATCCGTGAAGAAAATGAACGGAAATATTTTGACCAACAAGGATGGTTGACGTGAAATAACTCCAGGTAAGATTATGAGCTTTGGCAAACTAAACAACTTTCTGTTTATTACGTCATACGCAGTACTGACGACCGTATCCATTGCAGTGGCATAGGTCTCAGGACTGCTTGCCGAATCATTCGCAAGAGCAGTGAGGTGGGCGTCATGATTGAACAACTCCTGAATTCTCACCGATCGATGAATTTGGTTACGCACATACATAAAGGCAAAATTATTCAGGTTTCCCATGAATATGATTTGAAACATGTAAGGTATGACGTTGAAGAGGATAAATGGGGCAGCAGACCGACGGAATTTGCGTGAAGGATCAATCTTCTTGCCCTTCCCATTTTTCGAGGCATTCATTATTCCTTTGTCAACTTTTCCGCTTTTCTTTTGTTCCTTATTTTTTTTTGGTTCTGATTTGTCAACATCCATTCTTATTAACATATTTTTTCTCCTTTGTTCAGAAGTGAGGAAAGCAATGCCAATGTGTCCCATTCCCTGCGGCGAAGAGCAGCCGTCAGAAACTCGAAAGAAATCAAAAATCCTTCGTAGAAGAGATGAAACTAAAATCTTACCATTTGAATATGGAAAGTGACGAACAACAAATGCTTCAGCATGTCGTGCAGGAATTTTTGGTCCGAGAAGAAGGACGTCACAATTCTATACGAAGCTAGAAGTTCTTGGATAGGAAATAAGTAGTTCAATGCATCATTCACTTTAGATCTGATAGGTTCCGACATCCAGACCGCACAATTGTAGTATATGGAGGGGTTGGAGAAGAGACGGCACAAGACGAGACAGAAAGGAATGCTGAATAGAAAAATAGTAGAGATTCCGATGTAAACTACTAACGATGGCGGGTCAGATGAATGCGTTCCTCCTTTTTTGGTTTTGTTACCTTTTTTGACCAACTTTTTGCCATCGTTCTTCTTCATGAAGCTTAGAAATGTTCCGACCATCCACGGCATGAGATGTGACCACAGATGCAGTGTGCAAATAACACTATAGTTCATCCTCAAAAACGCCATGACTCCTAGAAGCAATGACAGGAGCAACCTACAAACGAACTCAATAGCAGAATTTCCAAAAACACTGGTATGTCCATCTGGAGACGATGTCAAATTCCCCGTGATAACCACAAATCGACAAAAGAAGGCCGCAGCTGCCGCGATGTGAGGTTCGAGCTCAAATAGTTGAGGGCGAGGAGTATGATGAACCAATTCGGCAATAGACCCCAGAAACGAGGGAAGAGGGACGGAGTAGTCGGCGGATGGTGCCGTCGAAAGGGGAGCGTAGGGAAGGACCAGCGACGTTAGTTTCGGCACGTGGCTGTAATACTGCTGCATTATTTTTGTTACGTTGAGGAGCAAACCTGCCATCGGACTGACTGCGCTTATGGTAGTGTTCATTTTTCCTGGTTCCCTCTGTATTCCCTGGGAGGCAAGTTGGGTGCGGCGTGTGGAGTGTTGGGTGTTGGTGCTGGCAGAGATTTATTACACGTGAAGTGGATTTTCACAGGGGCAATGCTTTATTGAACCTTATCGCGCCCCTTGCAATATAATATAATAATAATATTAGTCAAAAATGTAGTTCCACAGGGCGCCAAGCTGGGATGCTAATATTATGTGAACTAAGAGAAAAAATGAAAAAAAAGACGACGCATGTAGAGTACATACTTAACTCATATTCACAAAACTCGTCCTTGAGAGGACGAGTTTTCATAGAGGACGAGTTTTTATTTGTATCGTCTATAGTACCTTCTACATGCATTCGTACCAGTTCCAATGTCACACTCTTTTTATTTTTCATTTTTCTCCCTCCTTCTCTTCGTTTTGCTCACTGGCCCAAATTCCCCTCCACCATGGTGAAAGCCACCAAATTTCAAGGCTGCGGCTACTGAAGCTACCAGATTTTTTTACATTTACTCATTATAATAATTAAACTCGTGAATTAGGCTTTTATTTCAGTAATAATTTGAGTAAGTCACTGAGATATTGTTGATTGTTGCATCAGCCAGCCGACAACAGCACAATTCTTGCTTGGCCTCAACTTTGAGCCCACACAACTCAGCCGCAAAAATATGCAGGCAATGAAAAGGTACAAAATCATTCTTCATTGTGCAAAGGGTAGTTTCATATGTTTTGGGCTGCTCTTGGCAGCATTGGAAGGAGAAATTTGAATCGGTGCAAAACTGGTGAAAAAGTGAGGTTTCATGCTTCATGGCGGTTGCCAACTTTGTTGTCCTCATTTGTGATCATAAAATGGAGCTGAGAGCCCCCCCAGAATACCATCTGAATGCTCACAACATTTACTACAATGTAGGATATTCAAAGTGTACTTTTTCCTTTTTAAAGGTATTTATTTTATGTTCACTTCAAGGCAAAATAGTAGTTGGGAACATCACTTTGTTGCTTTGCTCAAGATTGATGATACCATAACTCAGCCTCTAGAGGACAAGCTTTCTAAATGTTTACTTTTCATATTTGGGGGAACATGCCAAAATACAATAAATGAAACATTGACCAATCATATTGATGGATACTAATATCCATCCAAACATCACCACAGACATCATAATATTTTTTGGAGCTGATCACCAGAAACAATTACAGTTTGGATAATCTACCAATAGTTTGATTACTGCATTCATGGATCCTTTTTTGAAAGCAACTTCTCCCATTTCTGAAGATTTAAAAGAATCACCCGCCTTTTTGCAATTATCAGATGTAATTTTTGATCATAATCAACACAAAATGAATGATTTGATATACAAAAAGATGTCAATGGGTGTGATGTAGGAAAAATTGACAAAAGCATATCAAACCAAATGACAGCTAATGTTAAGACAATTGTAACCTTCCCTTCATCAACTAAGAAGATTAGATTGATTCCAAGTTTTTGATGACTGGGACAATCATCAGCATTCCTAGGAAACATGCAAATTATTGGACTATTCAATGGGATACCAAATTTTCACAAACAAAACTTGTGATAAAAATGGCAAAATGTCAATTTGATGTGCCAAGAAGTTTGATTCATTGCATCCAGAAGGTCAATGTAAACAGCAATTGAAGTTGCATGACACAGTTGCATCAAGTCCAATGGCAGTTTCATAAAGCAGATGTAAACAAAT
>JALLPE010001464.1:0-11835 GCA_036940025.1 Conticribra weissflogii
GGCAGAGAGAAGAAAGTTGATTTGGAGATATGACCCCTTCAACAGAGTTTTGTATTTTCAGTGGATGGATAACAAAGTTGTCAATATTATCCCAACAATGGGTGTATCTGGAATAACTAAAGTCAAGAGGAGGGTTGTGCCTGAGAAAGTGACTATGAATTCTGAACTTGTCATCAATAGCTATACAGCAAATATGGGCAGGGTGGATTGAATTGATGAATCAAATACAACAGCTGAAGGGTTTTCAAGTGAATTTTTGGAAAAGAAGTGGTTTGTCAAAGTAATCCTAGCAATACTTGATACCATGGTCAACAATGAACAGGTTGCATGGAACATGCTTGAATCCTGAGAGAGACCTTTTTGATATATCTATTTCAGATGATAATGGTGGAAAATTTGATAAAGTTTGGAAGAAAAGAAGATAACAGCCTCTTGCCCATGCCAAATAGGCTTGACAATGACTGTCCAAAACAACCATATTGTGACATATGTAAGCTGGTGATACTATTTAGGGATGATTGTTGAATTTGAGATATGAGAAGAAAATTGGTACAATGTAAAAATATGTTGGTAAAGTGTGACACATGTAAAATAATAGCCCATGGTGTTGTACCAGATCTAGACAGGAAGAATTCAATTACCAAAAGCTTATTGGTAAATCATAATTTGAGATTGAGCCAGCAAAGTATTGTGCTGGCTTATTTCATATATTGGAATTCAACCATATAAATACTAACAAACAATGAATTAGCAGGCATTCCAGTCTTCTGCTTCCTGCTTCTGCATCAACTGTAGGATGAATATCATAATGAAAATGAAAAAATTATCTCAATGAACCTATAAACATATTAAGCATTGTTCATTGAATCTTTTCTGCCCTTAGTGATTTCTATATTGTTGATTGAAAAAACTGACTCAGGGATTGAGCACCAATGACACATTTTCACAAAATGTTTGTAAAATTTCAAATGCATTGTGAGGTTTGTTACATCATGCTCCAAAATTTCATCCACTTTTCAATTATTTTCAATGTGCATTTCAAATGACTCACTCTCAAAAATTCTGGTACCTCAACAATCCATATAGTCAATGTGATCATGTATTCAATCTCTCTGCCATCTGCTGGAAGATTATGTCTATATTTTCCCCAATCTGATATCTTGGATGAGTCTCCCTTGATTGGTTCAATCTTATATCCCCTTGGATCACCTACCCCAGAAACTAAATACACCCCTCCTGCATGTCATATTTCAAGTATGTCATCACCAATTGTGTCATTTTCTTTGAACTGAATTGGATTGACTTCATATTCATTGTTGCAAGTCTCATCGTTTTTCAACTTTTTCCTTGAATGAAATGAACCCTTAGTAAAATCATCAGATCCATCCAACAGATCATCATATCCCATGACCTTTGTATCTATTCTCAATATGGGAAAGTTGATATCTGAAAATATTAAAAAACATGGATGGAGTATTGTCAGGAGATAAAGTTGTGCATAATATCTATCTTAATTTTTATCATGTTGTTACAATGGAAACATGAGAACAATACTAACCCAAATTGTCACTTTTTAACTGATTTGAGTAGGAACTATTGCTGATGCATCACATTTATGTGTTGTTGTGTTGGTGAAAGAGGTCATCCCATACAGATCATCAAAGTCTGAATTCAGCTGAAAACCAACATACATACCATTTACATCTGAAAAAATTGATGAACGAGGCATACTATGCAAGTTGGCAATATTTTGCAGTTGTGCAATCCTAATTTTCCCTCAATTTCTTCGATGTTTTCTCATAGAGATAATTCCTCTTTGTTGTTGTTGTTCAATAGTTTATCTATTGCTGGGCTGGTAGATAAATTTGTAAGGTGGGTTTCAATTGACAAAGCAACATAGTTTGTGCAACCACAAAATTTTCATGCCATTTTATTTTTGACAGTCAAGAAATAAGCATCAATTTTCATATTCTGTGGAGTCTTTTGTGGTGCCCCCCCAAAAAATGCCTGTCATAGAAATCATCAGAAGTCACAATTTTTGATTAAAGATATCACTTAGTTCATCACTGCAACAATCACACGCACAAAATGCAGGTAAGATGGCACTAGCAACAAATATGCTCTTGTTTGTATCCTGATGGCAATCATCCTCTTTGTTTGTGGACAACAATTGATAATGTTGTAACATGGCAACACATGTGGGAGGGGAATAGGAAAAGGAAGTACCTGTGTTGTTTCCTTGAATTCCTATTTGTTTTGTTAAAGTTTGGACTTTAAACATTAGAATTTGATTGAATCGTAATAATCATCATGACGTGTGTTCTTTTTGTTCGGAACATATTATTTCTAGGTTCCACCACTGTTGTGCACCAAATGTTGTAGACAAATAAAGAACTGTCTTTGGCATGGAAAAGAATGTAACCAGCAAACACCACAATAAAGGAAGCAAAGTTATAAAGAATCCGATTCTAAAATGGAAACTTCCAAAACTCATTCCCAATCACACTTGAGTAATGGGGTTGCTTCCATGTGTAGCCAATTAAGTGGGTCATTTTCAGCAGGGAATGATGAGGATTAGGCTTGGAAGAAAATGATGCTGTGATGGATGGGGTCTCAACTTGGCCACAACCAATTCAACTCCATTGTTCAAAGCAAATAAACCATCAACGCACCAGCTGATAAACGACGAATTTGTAGTGAGTTTCTTGTTAGAGTATACCTTGCTTATTTGTTGTTATGAAAAATACTGCACAATTTTTAATTTAAGCCTGACACTTATCGTGGTAACCAATTGTATCTTTCTATTCTTTTGGAAAGGGTTGCAAACAGATTGAAGGAAATGATGTTTCTTCAATCTCCAGCAGATTTAATTGATCAAACAAACATTACAATTGAGAGGGAATGTTTTCAGAGCAGAAATGTATTTTGGGAAACTACTCTAAATCACATCCTATGCAATCAGATACTGTTATGCAAATCACCAACTTTGACAATGGTTCTTGTCATTTTCCTCTCCTGGAAATGGACCGATGGGATATCAACAAAAATTGAGGAAGTGAATCTGTGAACACCAGCAGCTTTTCAGATATACCTTATGCTAATCAGAACAATTGGATCCATTGCATAAACTTTGGAGAAGTTTTTTGTGGACAGAATGTATGTGACAATAAAAAATTGGCATCATCTCCAACTTTGTTGAAACTACAGCTCTTCAGACTGCTTGTGGAGGGAAGAAGAACCTGAGATTTTTTTAATTTTGGAGAATCTTGAGCAGTGCCATATCATTGATTTGCATTGACCTGTGACATTTCTGGATGCATATAATTATGCAAATTCAAACTCTCATGTTGGAGGGATGGTGAATTTTGAATGAAGAGATGCAATGACTGGAAGTTTAGAATGGTCAAATTGATCTTCGAATTGATGCTATACCCCATGCAAACATTGTTGTTTGGACAGGAACACTTGATATACCTGGGTACCTTTGTTTACTACTGTTATGGGGAACAAGAAATGGACTATCTCATTTCTAACTCAAGATTTTGTAGATAGAGGAAATTGAATTATTGTTCATCAACTAAGTCCAAGAACTCCCTATTGGCAACAAGCCCATTTGTGCGCCTATTCAGAATGTTATTGATGGATTCATGCACAGTTTTGAATTTGAGCCTGATGTATATTTCCCTGACGTTCCAAGGTCATAATCATCTTGTGGGAAAGATGAAGAAAACAAAAAATTCTTCAAAGTAAAATCAGCTCTGACAAAGGGGACACAATCAAACACTGGAGGAATTAATTGACAAATTATACTCAAACAGGTCAGCCTAGTTCTTTCTTTGTGGTAATGAAAACAGACAGGTCATCTGTCAACAAATCAATATTTCATCTTACCATCATTTGCTGGAGGATACATTTCTTGCGCCTCAAATAACAGCCTTTGTCCTTTCTGGACCAAAAATATGTGTACCAACATTTCACACCACTATCTGCAAATCAGTGTCTAAAATTGTAGGAAAGATGTAATGGAGGGGTGTCTGTTGACTGGTGAATAATTTAGTTCTTTTGTGGATTCAATTTTGGATTCCCCATGGACCCACGTTCTGTTGACAGGACATAAATTTGGAGCTTTCAATGGAAAAGGAAAATAAGTTGATGCAAATAAACCATTCCACATGTTTTTCCAGATTTTTGGTTTGGGGGTGCGCCTGATGTAGATCAGTCATTTTGTGAATGTCATCCTCCAAATTTTAACATCTTGGTCCATCACAAGATAGATTTTTCAACAACTTTCAACAACTTTGTTCCACTTTCAAAAGGATGCATTGACTACAAATTCCATGACATGAAAAGCATCCATGACATTATTCTTGTCATAGGAAAGGTTACTGGACAATATTGGTTATTTACTTCCAGGACCAGATCCAAGCACATTGGTAGTTGCAATTATATTGGGGAAAGGCTTGACAAATCCCAATAAAAAATTCCATTTGAGAGGACCAGGAGTGCATGGAAGATGGTACTGTTGCCAGTACATCAACCATGTTTACTGGCCTTTTGTGCTACATTTGCACAATTGCCTGGGGAAGGCAGCTTCATGACTAAACTTGTATGTCTACAGTTCCTTGCAGTATTGTTTCCCTTCCACAATGTCTCCTCAAGTCCACTGTGTTGTATCCATCTCTTGATTGCCATAATCAATATTGAGTGCAGCATGCACTGTGATGAGGTTGGCAGGGTTTGTCGATTGTGACAGAAAGAATGATGGACAAGCTCAAAGATCTGATAAATGATAACATATCACTAGAGATGCTCAGATTAATGCAGAATCTTCATTGGAATTCATCAATTGCTGGGATGCATCTGTTCCTTCAACACCCTGTTACCAGTTCTTGATCCCGGATGAGTTATCAAAAGATAACATTGAGATAATTCAATTTTGCTACCTTTCTAGTCTTGGTATCTGCTTTCCTATTCTGGACTACTGTGCACACATTTCATGGCAGCATCTTTCTCCTGTTGCACATCAACTGCGATTTTTAAAGTTGAAGAATGAATCTTTTTGGTACATATCCTGGTGTTCATTTTTTGTTTGGGGAAAGGGGGAACTGCAACTGCTCCTGATGCCAGTGATGGTGTCAAAATAATAATACAGAACATGATTTGGGTGTTACAGGGGCCAATGATGCATTTAATGAGGTTGGTAGTGCAGAGGGTGGATATGCTGAAGGAATATATGCTACCAGGGAAGATAGTGGTGATTACAAAGATGAAACTGATGCACAACAACAAATGGATCAAGGGAATAGTAATTGTGATGATGGATTTCATCAAAATGTTAATGATTGCGTTCATGAGGCAGTCAATGATGCTGATGATGAGGCTTTGGATGGACGGGTAGGGGGAAATGAACAAACCAATACCACTGGGGTAGGGGATAGTACAAATGAGCACAATTGTGGAAATTTAGAGTCAGAACAAGATGAGTGCAATTATAATGATGCTGTAAGCCAAAATTTATATGAGAACATGGATAATTTATCATTGAATGAAGGGCTGGATAATGGTGCTGGTGACAGTTCAAGAAATAATGGTTCAGGAGATGAGGGAGGTGTAGAAGGCTCAATGGAGAGAGCGCCAAATTACGGCCCAGAGGTGGAGTGATCTATTGATTATGATGAAGAAGGTCCTGCTAGTGGTCCAGGGCAACCAGATGACTGGGTTGAAGACAACTTAATTGCAATGCAAGTGTGGAGGACTGCAACCAATTTAGGTCTGTATCCAGATGGTGGGTTCAATGAGCATGATTTGAATCAACAGAACAGAAGAATGGTACTTCTTTTACATCCAAATGCAGCTGCCAGAAATGAAGTGTCATTAGAAGAAGCTACTTCTATGTTTCAATATCTAAGGAATGAAAGAGATCTCATCTGTTATCATTTGCAAAATGATGACCATCATCTTTTTCTGTTGATGTGGAAGGTTGTAGTGAAGATGAGAAAACATTTTCAAAATCAGTTTTGTTGACTAGATAAATTAATGTTTGGTATTATTTATATTATATATTTTTCATTCTATATTGCGTCACTTCATATGTAAATGTTTATCTAATTATTGCTTGAATAAAAGAAAACTAATTCTCACTTGACAAAATTGACATAATATTCATTTTATATTATCCTTTCATCAGCATACTGTCCATTTGATATCATTTCATGAGCCTTTGTTTACTTTTGTCCTATTTCACCTCATTCCTTCTCACTTCCTCTTGTTCAAAGTCTGGTTCTCCCCCATGTAGATTAGTGTGGTTTACATCTTTCTTATCAAATTCCTTTAATCTGGACAAATATATTTGTTGTTGATTTGCAATGCCATTGATTCTGTTTGTGCAATGACTAAGTTTTTGCAAACTCTTCATTTTTAATACAGCCTATGTTTCTATTTTCATTTTGCATTTGAGTGACCAAAGATGTTGGTAATGGTGGATACTCTTTTTGTTTGTGATTCTTGTTGAATATCTCCCATGAGGTAGGGATTTGTTCTTTCTACCCATTCCTTTTGGGTTCATTCCTCTTTATTTGAAATGTATGATGAAGTGGAGATTTAATACATAATATCTGATACATTTAGAGAATCAAATCAGAGAAATATTACAAGCAAATTTTCATTTTCACCTCATTGTCTCTGTTTAATCTCCCTCAAGATATAAACTTCTCCACCTGCATGCATAGCATTTAGGTTCAACACTGATTGGCAATCCTATTAAGAATCAAACTGGTGGTGAAAAAGTATATCAGGGCTTAGTGTAAATTTTTGCCACCAATATACATTTTGATAAGCAAATATATGTAGTTTTTGGATAAAGAAGTAGAATTACATTTTCATTCATCAGCAAACCCTGACAATTTATCTGTGTTTGTTGGGTTGAAGGACAACAGAGAGGGGAGTTGAAGAATGGTGATGGTCTGTGTATACATCAAAACCTGGATATAGATGCACCATTTTGATGGACCAGCTCAGGTGGAGCATTCAGTTAGGAATTGGAAAAATCCTGATGGTACCACAACAACACAACCACAATCCTGTGGCTCACTTTTGTGATGATGATGCCAGTAATTTGGCAAAGCATAGAAAAATTATTAATTCAGTTTGGCAAAAGATTCACCACTATGTTGGAAAAAAAATTGCAGACAAGCAGAAATGGGGGGAAATTGTTTTGTATCAATTTTTACCACTTATTTGGACTTGCAAATACTATGACATTGTCAGATTTGCAGATAATACTTACAGTGCTGTTTGATCTAGAGGCCAAAAATTCATTTGTGTGTGTTTGACAGCAGGATGGTGAGGAGGGGGGGAATAATGGTGATTAGCTGAGTCTCCTACATGGCCTTGACACAGATGCCTTGGTCCAATGTGCTATCACTGGTGAAGTGATCAATGAATATTAGAGTGCTGTAATGGAGGCACAACTACACAACCACAATCCTGTGGCTTGGTTTGGTGCTTCAAAGTTGCTAGGATGAGTTGCAATGATATAGGTGGTCAGACTGGTGCTGATGAGTTGTTTGTGGCTGTTGTTGTTGATGATGTCAGCAACAGGGGGTGGGGGTTCTGCACCATTATTTTTGGGGAGACTCCACAGGCAAAATGTGGTTCTCCAGCAACAATTTTCTGGGTGAGGCGGACAGAGCTCAGTCAAGGCCATATTTGGCTCATTTTTGAGCAAAGTGACTGAAATACACAGGCAGATACGCCGTTAAGACGCAAAACATGGGCCAATAATGAATTTGACAAATTATGTATTCAAACCAGCATGTTCTGTGAATGGTTAACCATTCGACACACATCGTAGGTACTCTGTATAGTACCATACCTTTTTTTGCAACTGACTCAACTACTACAATCGCTTTTGCACATTATTTTTGGTGTCCGTTAACAGTCGGTATTTGCGGTAGAAGATAAGGATCGGAACCATGGACGAAGTATCAAAAATGACAGCATCGCCTCTATCAGCTACAGCTTCTCCAGAGGCAAACCGAGTCATGCAACATGACACAAAAGTGTCATCACTGGGCGACACTGCAAAGGGAGATTGTTCGGATGACGAATCGGAACCTGATTACGATTACTTGGCGGAGGAAACCAGCTCGACATGTATTACAGCTTCGGAAGAACCTGATTTTTACGATAATTTGGGTTTAGACTGCGAAAATGATTTACGAGTGGATGAGTCTCCTTCTCTTGTGTTTCAAGGTTTGCATTATGAAGAGTGTAAGGATAATATGATGTATGAACCGGGTGACGAAGACTATGGAGACGAATATATTTTGGGCACCTTGATGGTTCGAGTTTTGCAAGCGAGAAATTTGAAGGTATTTACCATCAGTTCATAGTTGTGATTTTTGTGCAGTAACTACCTGAAAAATCGAAAACTCTTGTTTGATTTAATCACAAGATTGTCGTTTCATTTTTGTTTTATCTGTTAGCCCCCACGAAATAATGGGGTCGGAATATCAGGTCTACTCTTTGATCATAGACGCAGCCGACATCGATCTGCAATGAGTCCTGTGTCCGCCGGAAACTTAACCCCCTTGTCACATGCACACCACCAGACATATGCCACTTTGTCTTTTAGAGGGCAGACGCAGCGAACAACACATGCTCTAGACCCATTGCATTCACCGTCATTCAATGGAGACTACCATTGGTCGCGAGGGGACCAATCATATTTTGATGTCACGTGCTCTTCATACCCAATGAAATCAGCACAGATGCAACAACGACTTTTTCGATCCAGGCAAAAATCAGGGCAACCAATAAAAACGAAGGAAGATTATATTTCATGCGACAAACCAGATTTGCAACAAGAGCCACGGGCGTACCTCCTTCCCCCGACATTGCACCTTTCCTTGTACTCTTCAAAAGAGGGTCAAGGAGGATCCAAGAAGTCTCTAAAAAAGTCGTCTACGTTGGGAAATGGACCTGGCAGTGATGACTGTTTTCTTGGAAGATGCACAATCAATGTACTGCAAATCCTAACAGGAAAGAATACTTATTTTGATGAATGGTGTACGCTCCATGACGAATCACAAGTCGGTCATAACAATCAATACGGAGAAACGGGAAATATAAGAGTCGTAATCGAATACGAGCCAGTTGATCCAATTCCGAGACCTGGTAAGTATCTTTTGCTGGCAACGTTTGTATCATGCGTAGTCTGCAGTTGTGGTGTCATCTAAATTGCGATGATCCTTACGGTTTCGCTAAACAATTTTTTTCAGGTGACGTTTGTGTCTTTGCTAATGTATACCCCCTAGCGAAAGAAATGTACCCAATTCCTTCATTTTCAATACGTAAAACAGTACGCAATTCCTCATCCATGTCATCCATTGGCGCGTCTACTTTGACATCTACGTCCTCGTGTTCGACATCCAAGAAACCAACAATTTTGTCATCTCAGTTAAAGCAATTTCAAGTTGAAGAAGTTGTTGGCGATCACGTCGTCCTTTCGTACCAGACTCCCTACGAAGGTTGGTCGTGCACATTCGAAGTACACCGATATCTCTTAATATGCACACATCGCCATCAAGCGGCGTTGGAAAGATATCGTGAGCATGTCTTGGACTTCTGTGACAATGTATCGCAATCACCGATGATTGAGACTCTTGTTAAAATGGTTGAGGTGTTGCCCGATGAAGGATTATTACATGTTGGTGCTGGCGCTTTAGGTGGTGGTGTTTCTCTTCTCGGGCGTTGGTGGGAAATCGGCACTGGTGGTATGGTAGAAGATTTTGTTGATGGTATGAATTTAGATGGAAGGTATTCTCACCTCTCTGATGATGATAGCCATTCGGAACAAGCTGATGAGAATATAATCCCATACGATGGGATGGACCAATCATCACCAAGTTTGCAAACGGAAAGGAAACCTATTCCAGGCATGCCGAACTGCCCGATAACTGGTTTGCCAATGGTCGACCCTGTTGTTGCAGCAGATGGTCATACATATGAACGACATGCCATTCAAAGGTGGTTCCAGACGAGTAATAGGAGTCCACTCACAGGTGCTGTGTTGGCACACTTAGAATTGGTTCCAAATTATTCCCTTCTTTCAAGTATTGGTGGATTGACCGATCCCGCTCCAAATTCATTACAGTAACTAAGTTTCTGTGATTATAATGTTTGACTATATAGAACGTTGGAATATGTTACAGTGACTGCATGCATCGAATCATTTCTTTCACCGCACTCTATGTAATACAGAATACCACGAAGTGCCCTTAATGTTTATTTTCTCAGGATAGGAATTATCTATGATACGCCTGTGATTTCGAGACCTCAACAAGTCCCCTTTCAAGATAATAGAGAAGCGCACCATACCAACAATTTCTCTGCACAATTTACAGATCGCGAAAACACACTAACATAACAGCAACGAAGGATCTAATCACTCTTCTGTTCCATGAATGCTTTGATTTCATTGAGACATTCATCTGGCTTCTGCACATACATCCAATGACCAGACCCCTCCATTTTAACCACTCGACATGCACTCCTACCTTCTTTTTCTTCTCTTTCCAAAGTTGCTAGGCTTTTCATGTCATGGAACATGACATTCTTCTCGCTGCCATAAATATAAAGAATTGGAGTTTTCTTCAAATCCAAAGGCATTGTCGCCTGCTCAAACCCCGACCGGCGAAAAAGGTTTTGAAAGGTGTAAAAGTACGGGTACGCCATGTAGACTAGGTGAAAAGGGTTAAGATTCCTCGCTTCAACAATCTTGTTGTCGATGACTCTTGTAGGGTTTAGCCTCAAGGCAATGACAACTCCAATGAGCACTGACAGGGTAATCACTCCGACTAGCTCTGAAATATAGGTGAACATGAAGAAGGCAGATGCAAGTGCAGATTGATAGCTCGCTATGATCAAAGCACTATAGATGGAGGGACTCAATGAGTACGACACTTGATCTTGAGTAGGAATATCGCTCGATTTCGGATGAGGTCCCATGAGAACGTCCAACAAGACAATCTTGTCCGGGATGTACTCTACAAAGTTTTCTTCTAATGCACGGTTTGTGAAAATTGACCCGGCAACTACGCCCCAATCATGAAATATGCAAGTAAATTGAGGTTTTTCTTTCATGTTGCCATCCAGCCGTCCATGGTTGTACTCCTTGAAAATCTGATTCGCAGCCTCCCGTATGCAAATTGCTACTTCGTTGAAGGAATAACCTCTCCTTCGATACGAACTGTATTTAACTTTTTCAAAAGCATTGTAGTCAAATCCTGGGAAACAGGTGATACCAACGAAGCAATCGTCGCCTGCATCTTTTGAGGCCAGACGGCGTGCCAGTGGAGTGAACTGCAGATTATCATCAGGGAAACCACCGCAGTAGAGGATAACGTTTTTGGCAGAAGAATTTCCGTAGATGTGAAGCACACCGCCGGTTTCGTGTCCGGGGATCGGGTATTGAATTATCTTCGGATCTGACATTTCGGGACGGAATTCGATCTCAATGTCCAAGAGAGGTGGAGAAATTTTTTTTCGGATCATATTCGTTTTGGGGGCCGCACCGAGTAGAACGAATACTGCCGAGCGGAAGGAGTAGCAATGAGCTAAGACAGACGGTAGGAGATGACAGATGGTAAGGGATGATTGGTGATGAAAGATGACAGTGACATAATAATGTAATATATGTAGATATTGGTCCATTTACGACTTTTCGAAAAGTCGGACTATCTAGGGCGTATACGTTATGATACGGCACTATACATACACGTAGAAATAAGTTAGGTTTTTATTAGAGTACATGAAAACATTTTTAAAGACAAA
>JALLPE010001465.1:0-11831 GCA_036940025.1 Conticribra weissflogii
TGTAGTATGGGGCCGAGGTTGTGGAGGCATGCAATGGGATGAGCCCAGATGGGGGTGAGGCCATTATCGGAGAAGGCAAAAATAGAAGTAGGGTGTTGAATATCTTTTACTAAATTGTGATGCAAAAACAATTTAGTTTAGTAGAATAAAAACATCAAAAAGTAGAAATTCATTATTTTGAATAAGGTATCATTAAGTAACATGTTGACATTGTAAGCCATTTTTACTTTTTATTTGGAGCAAGGAGCAAGGAGCAAGGGTTACCTTCAATGTCATTGAAAAATAAAAAAATGAAAAATGAAAAAAACTAAATTTTTCACAGTATCAGAGGGATGTGAGGGGGTAGATGAGAGATGCATCATGATGATTTTTTGTGTTTACAATGCATATCTTTAACTGATACCTAATTTTTCTATTTTGGAATTAATTCTGGTTTTGCAATTTCAAAAATAGAATTCAAGAAGGATACCTTTCACAGAGGAATCAAACTAATCTTCCAAAGATTGATATAAAAGATTTGGATGATTTGTGAGTTTTTTCATGTCACAGGTTGAAGTGAGGACATGCAATTGAATGCAAGGACATGCTGCAGACACATGATTGATAAAAAAGCATCAAATATCATGTACAGCCATCTCATTCTTTCTCGGGTATTTTAGGACATGTCCCCATCCTGAAGACATGGTCAGAAAAGGTCCAGGACAATCCCAACTAAGATCATGTGTAATCCTCCACCCCCCATGACACATTAAATGGTACCATCATCCTGCAATTATATAGTGCCCACATACTGGAGAGTCTTATTGTGGCATTCTTGCTTGGAATAGTCATCTGTAGCACACAATCACTATGCCATTATGAGGTTTGGGCTGGCAATCTAGATGGAGGCGATTACTCTGACCCATTTCTTGGGAATTGGCTTTTTTGGGGCATTTTTGAAAAATCAATAGCATATTTTGATGCATCGCTGTCCTCTTTATTATATTTATAATGAGAGATTATAGCATTGGTGGATATTTTTATGGGATCATTGATATTGTGGTATTACAAAACTAATTGGGATGGATGTGGGGTGATCGCCTCAAGAATGTTGTCACCAATCGATATCTAGCTTCTACTGGGATCTAAAGGCTGCATTAAAAGAAATGGAATTCTCTATTGCGCATGTTCCAATTAATGAATAACCGCCATTAGCAAATAAATATTATTTACTCATGCTGATATGATTTAGGGCTGAATGTTACCACTTTTGGGTGAAAAAAGGGTTACGTAGTAGCCGGCAAAAACTCGTATGAAATTACCCTCTGCATAAGCAACCCGAACAGCCTCGATCGCAATAGAATCGCGTAAAATTTTTGTTTCTAGAAACTGTAAGTGTTAGGCGCAAAGAATAAAAGAATTGAATAAGGAGTATTAAAAAGGCAGATGGTACAATTGAACAAATAATGCTAAGTCTATCCTAAGCTTGTCTCTTGGGGCATCAACTCCAAATTCATCAGCTCTTAAAATCTCTACATGATTTGCTCAACAATCGACTTCCAAAAAGCGGCGTCTTATCAAAGGCACTTTCTCCGACGCCAAGAGCTAAGAGTGAATTCACCAGAACTTATACCATGGCTTCACCGAAGGAAAATCTACACCGAGCTCAAGTAGCTTAGAAAAAGCTGATGCGAAATCTTTGAAGAATGCATCCTCATCTTTGGCATAAATTTCTACAATTTTACGAAACGCTGGGTCCTGAACGAGTGCCATATCACTGAAGACAGAGGGTATTTTTATCGATATTGTCAGTTTCGAGTTGGGCCAATCAACGACAACACCAATGAGAACTTTTCTCATTGCATTCTTTCTCACCTTGGCAACATCATGAGCTTGCCAGTGCTATCCTCGTATTGGTCGGGTCCTTCCCAAGGCTTTCCACTGTGAGACAACTTCGGAGACCAGCGCTCTTCGATAAGTAGGCGGAAATACTCATTGGAAAATGTATTCTCCGCAAAAGTCCAAGGACCCCAATATCCACTGCGATCAGTGTGACAACGGCCAAGGGCATGGGCTCCGAGAAGTGCCACAATTTCGCGATCATTGAATCCCATTCCTGATCATGTGTTACGTTGAAGACAACACGTTGAGGAAATTTTCATATTAGAACGAGAAACGATTTGTGAAACTACTCACGATAGAAAACGTCACGAATGTGAGACCTCGTGTTTTGTGAAGATCCCTTGTCTGCATCGGGAAGTCCACATTCCTTTGGTGACGATTCACCACTATCGGCATCTTCTCTTCCTAGGCGGAAAGGAACTTTTGGTCCTCTAAAACACAAAAGAAATATGATGCACAAATTTCAAAGACGATAAACCAAAATTAGTGAATTTCATGTAAAATGGTGTTCGTCCAACTCACCCAGCTTCTTCAACCGCAACAACTCCTGCGAGAGTGTATAAATCAGCATATGATATTTCTGGATGCTTTGCCTGTTATTTATCGCTGATGTTAGTCAATATGAAAACAAGCAAAGCGAAGCCAAAACATCGATGGCAAAACAATCTACCTTTACGGCCTCCAATGCTTTCCTGGGAACATCCAATCCAGCATTCGCACCCCAGCTGGCCTCGGGATTGAATCTCATCCTCGCACCATTCGAGCCACCTGATCCATCGACCTTGCTGTAAGTTCCAGCACAGTGCCATGCAAGCTGTAACATTGTTGTGAAGATACAGATGTCGACGAGTAAGAAGAATTTTTCGCTGGAGTGAATTGAAATGTGAGCATTTAGAATTTGCTACACCATGTCTCACCCTGACGAAAGTTCCAGTAAGACTCGTCCCGTCGCCTCTACGCTCTGCATCATCTTCAATCAATTCCGCGATAGATTTCTTAACAGCGTCTGAAATGAATAGATAAGAAGGAAGACACAATGATCAGCAAGTCATAAAATTGTCAATCAAAACGTGCTGACCGCGAAAAGACGTCAGAACATCTATCTACAGATATATCAACCAACTTACTGACATCCGCCTTGGCCTCTTTCGCATGGGCTAATTCCGGTGCAACGGTAAGGGCGAGAATGGATCCCGTGGCAAAAGCAGGAGCGGCATATCTTCCTCCGAGTCGGGCAGCTGCATTCATCATTGTTATTGGGTATTGTAGGCTGTAGGTGGTTTGAAGGGAGCGATATTCCGATATTCGGTATTATTACCATACAATAAAATTAATGCTGTTGATTGCATGAGAAGAGAAAGTTGGCGGGCGAATCTTCACACAACTCTCACAGCTCACAGCCTTCTTTCAGTTTTTGTAGTACAATAAGATTTTTTGTGACCGTTCTGCTGCTGATGGCAAGATCTTTTTCTGACGCGTAAGAACACAGTCGCCCCTCCGGACGTCCAGAAAATCTGGCAGGGCTTTTTTTGTCTGTCATCGCCAGATCTAAAACCGCTTTTACGAAATAGTTGTGACGTAATCAGAATATTCAATATTTGAGGGAAACACATCTTGTCTTGCAATGGGTAATAATTTTATCAAAAAAATCCAAATTAAATTATGATTTGTTTGATTTTGTTTTTCACTGCATTTTTACCCATCTTATGCTTATTTTTCTAGAGCCAGGTTGCCCACATCCTTGCCGCCATGATGTCCGCTTCAGCTTCCTCCCTCAAACTGTTGCGTCGCCACGCCGTCTCAGCAATCAGCCGAAGTGCCTCGAGGCCATCCATCTCACAATGTGCTGCGAATTCTTCGTTATTTAAATCCGTTCGATGCTTTTCCGCTGCGGTGGAGGAGGAAATAGTACCCGGTATTGGGAGGGGAAAGACGTCCACGGGTTTGGTGAGTCTTCATCACTTCGTCAATTATCGTGTTTGAATGTGGCTCTAATCAGCGCCTGTAGTGTGTTTACCTATTCTGTCTTCGAATGGGGGTAATTTTCCTCGGCTTGGGCTTGCTGATTCGTGCTCCTGGGTTTTTTCAGCACATGTTGTGTGACCAAGCATCCCTTTCATGCTCTATTCCGGTCATAATTCAAATCCTCTCGTTAATGATTTATTTCCTTGTTCACCTGCTGATCATGTCGAAATCTACCGCATTCCCCCCTCCCCTTTAGGTTGGCCTCGCAGTCGATCACGATGCCGTCCCCAAAATGATTACCAAATACCAGGCCCTCCTCGACAAACTCGCCGCCTCCGACATGCCCCCCACCGCCCAATACCGGATCAACATCGAAAAAATAGCCCGCTTCCGCATCAAAGCCGCACAAGAAAACCTCGATGATCCCGAAAAAGTCGAGGAATTGTGCAACTGCGGACAAGTGGAAGAGTTGGTCGTTCAGGCGGATAATGAAATGATTGTCATGGATATGTATTTGAGAAATAGGTGGTGGGAGTTGGTGAAGCCTGTCGAGATTGAATTTAACCCGGATCCCAATGATGATGGAGGCGTTGAATGGGGGGAAGAACCTCCAAAGCAAGAGAAAAAGTAATTCCTGAGTCACTTGAGGGATTCGATTTGGATGGAGGAATCTCTTGCTACATCACGGGGAATACTAATTAGTTGCACAGAGTGACAACTCAACGATTGTGCGCCGGACAGTTTTTTTGGCACAAATTTGAAGGCATTTATTTCAGATGGGGGATAATTCTTTTCTGGGGGAGAGCTTTCGGCTTGAAGTATACATTGCATCAACGTAATTCGCAGGAATATATAAAAACCGATCTCCTTTGTCAACTCGTGGAGTGGAATTTTCGTTATCAAAATCCTAACGTAGACAACACATTTAGTGACTGCTTCAATATTAGTTGACTATTATTTGAAGGTCAAATAATTTTGAGATTGATAGGACGACCCTAATTCCTTATCTACATATTTTTCGTCATAACAATGCCAGTGGATCGTTTAAATTTGTATGAGAAACCATTCTATACCTTCCTTAGTCATCCTATGGACCGGACGCCCTCATTCATCATTTTGCTCCTTCCCTTCAACTCGTACTTTCCATATTTAGTCCATTTTTCCTTGACCACTTTCTCCCTTGGTTCAGCTATTCTATGCCAGATATTATAGCCTGACAGTTTGACGGGATATCCTATGAAGTATTACGGAGTAAAGGAGATTCAACTCAATGGGTATACATTCCAAACACATTTAGTAGTCTGAGTATGTTTTGTTTAACAGAAAGAAACTTACCGGGTCGACTTCCATCTTCGGTATCCAAATCTTGTTGACCATCATCCTTGCCATCAGTACCCACTCCTCCGCACTGGTACACTGATCCGTCCAATCCAATTATTATTGAGTGTACATAACCACACTCGACATCCACTGCCTTGAATTTATCATCTCCCATATCCACTCTTCGAGGAATTTTTATCTCGTTCTTCCCTAATCCTAATCCTATACGTCCGTCTGCAGCCTTGCCCCAAGCGTATACGTCGCCTGTTGTGGAAACCGCCATACTCATGTCTACGCCAGCGCTCATTTGATGGATACGAATGTTGTTGTTTTCTTTTGAATCATTTTTTCGATGAAATGCAGAATTTAAGGGCAGAGATAAAAAAGCTACATCACAGAATATAAAAGTTGTGTAAATCAATCGACGATTCTTACCAAATTCCATCACTTTGACAGGGAATTCTTGCCCCAACAAATCTCCATGTCCCAATGCGCCACTTGCTCCAGATCCAAACGTATACAAACCACCGTTTTCGTCTAACACCATGCTACTCAATAGGAATCAGGAGGAAAATTATTGAGCACATGATGGTTGTGATAGTATATTAAAACTTGTACAAGGAAGCAATCCTACCTGTGTCGATGACCAGCACTAACTCCCACAGCTCGGAATCCTTTCAAAGAGTCAATTACCACAGGATAGCATTGATCACTGGGATCGTCCAAAGTCAAATTCAATGCGTCAAGACTGTTTATCAAGTCATTGACACCATTTGCATTGCCTGCTTCAACTACGGCGTCGATCTGGGCCGCAGGCATTGGGGGAGGACGAACTGCGATTCCTTGAACTTGACCAGCTTCTCCTTCCGGAACAACCATTCCAATATCATTATTATACGTAAAATCAGTGTAGGATCGTCCTAAAACGCCGAATCGTCCCAATCCCCAGGAGTAAACCTCCCCTTCCTCTGTCACAACCAAGGTATGTCTACATCCACAACTCATGTTGGACACGCATTCGTCTTCCAGCCCTCCGAGAGTGACTTGCTCTGGAAGCAAATGGGGCCTCCTGTCGCCTAAACCAAGCTGGCCGCAAAACCCTTCGCCCCAAGTATACACATCTCCATCGGCAGTCACGGCTCCACTGTGCAATTCTCCCGCTGCAACGCAAATACATTTTTCATGCTTCAAAGCCTCGATGTATCTCGGCCTCAAGCAATCACTCAACTGCTTCCCTGCGTCGTAACCATGACCCAATTGTCCGTACTGCGCAGTACCAAAACTCAAAACTCTTCCCGTTGAAGTCAATAATAGCGAATGAGCCACTCTAACCAAACCTCCACCTGCAGCAACCTGAACAATGCGTATTCCCCATCCGATTTTACCCAGGAGAAGACGCGGGTGGGATTCGTCCTCTCGGTTTCCATGGCCGAGTTGACCGCGCTTCCCCACTCCCCAGGTGGCTGTACCGGAGCCTCCAGGGCCAGAGGTAGTGTTCCCTCCTCCGCCGATACGTAGGAGTGTGTGCTCCGGCGAGCAGGAGGCAAATCGGCCTTGGAGATGGGTTGGGAATACGGCGTTTCGGGAGCACTGGCGGTTGATTGCATTTTTAGAATATGAACAAAATTTCCAGGTCATTGAATTTCGTCATCGGCAATGCAAGCAGAAATTATTCCAACAATGATCTACAAAAGCAAACACCAAAGAAATACAATTATCAAAAAGAAATTTACGAACCTGCATCGCAGAATAACCGATAGTCGCCTCTTCTACAAACCTAGCGTATCCAGGATATTCATCGGCGTCTGCGTGACCTGCACTGCCATCTTTTTTCTTGGTGCTGGCTTTCATTTTTTTGGAAACGAGTCTACCAGTGTCACCTCCGCTAACGAGTGACCTCTCCAAGATTTCCTATTTTGCAGGAGTCGGGTTGTGATGAAGAATTTTGATCATTATTTTTTGGTGACATGATGAAGTATTACATTTGTGGATTGTGAAACATTCGATGGATTAATGACAATATTTTCAATGTATCCAGTTTAGAGAAAGAATTTAAAGCAAATGAAACAGAATTTTTCCACAATATTGCATGTATAAGCTGGAATACCACATACCTGTGCCTCTTTCCGCCCTCCACATAACTCTAATCCTCCAACCAAACACACATCTCCATTTCCTCCCTTATCCCCCCACAATCCCACGCTATCCTGCCTTCTCATCAAACGACTCGCCAAATGACTGACCCGACAGGCTCCCAAACTGTAATTGAACCCCACGCACGTCAAGCTCAAAGCTCCCCATTCCCTTGCCGGAAGAAACCGCGTAATGCGTGCAAGAGCATCGGTTGGGAGATTTACCGCAGGAAGTTCTGCATTGTGTTTTTTCGAGAGGGGAATGTTATTACGAAGGTCGTTTGGGTTGGGTTGCAATGCCTTCGTTTTGTCATCGAACGCACAGCCACCTGCAATTTGTGCCGATGAGACTGCATTGGACGCCTTGGCAGCTTTGCGTCTTTCGGCTCGTTCTTTCGCTTCGAGGCGGCGTTGATCTTTTTCTTCTTTGCTCCTTGCCATTTTCCGCGGTTGTTGCAGTTTATAACGGCGGGGACAGTTTGAGGTGAAGAGATGATTTAAGGTGTTGTAGAGATTGTGGGGAAGGAGGAAAATGACTCCAGTTGAAAGAGGATATTGTCGTGCTTGCAACGGTTATAAAAAACAATTGCTCAGAGATATCACAGAATGCTGACGCGTGAAAGTCATACAATGTGACGTCACAACCTGTCCACGGCAACAACAACAAAAATATCAGTCACCATAGATCAAAAAATAGAAGAGGTAAACATTTTAAGCAAACAATGCAGAGGTAATAGTCATGGATTAGGTTGTCTCTATGGGATGTTATCTACCTGTATTGAATAATATTTCAAATTATGACGTATCCATGCAGATATTGTCTTGATGTGATGGGCATATGAATCTACCCATCACCTTGTTCTTGTTCTTATGTCAATATGTGCCTTCTTTGCTCATACCAGTTTGCTTCTTTCATGCACCATCTTTTCAACTCAGTCCTTTTTGCAGTTCCCTCAAGTATGTTGGGTTCTTGAATGATCACAGTCAAACATGTCCTCTATTAGACACTCTGGAGTGGAGTTATTTGTTTAATTTGTTAATTGTTATTTAGTTGTTCATTTGAATTGTTGTTTCTATTTCTTCTTTGCTGATCCATCTGTTTTTAGATTTGGTGAACAATTATTTTAGAGAGAAAATCTTACTCAAGTTTTGTAATGTAATACCCTCCCTCACTCCAATATTGGAGCAGCTATCCTTTTTATTTTACATTCAGTTTCTCATCACATTTTTGCTTTATATCTTGAGTGTTGTCTCCCTCTCTAGGTCCAAATCTTGACATGAGTGGTTGACTTATGATAATTGTTTCATCAGATTCTTCTGTGTTGAAATCTATATTAATGCATGAGAAATTGTTCAATTCAACATGGTCTCCATGAATGTCAGTGTCACTTTTTTATGCTTTTGTCTTCCTCTTCTTCACTTCCTCAATAGTTAGCTAGGTTCTAAAGCCTTCTGCTGTTCACATGTTTGCATTCTCTGGGTCTTCCCAAGAAGTTGTCATCCTATGGATGTTCTTTTTAAATAACTCACAGGTGCGGGCACTTTCATTGTCATTTGAATCCTTCTCTGGACAGCCTTTCTTAACATGTTTGATCTACACAGATTTAAGAATTACTTTCATCATTGATTGCTAGAGCCACTTGATTGTTCTTTTCCATGTCTGATCATTTTTTATCCTAGGCTTCTCATTTTATACATTCTTCTGGATCCTTGAAATAGGATGTCAAAATTCAATTGTCTTCCCTGCATTGCTACTTTAGGGGATGGCTTACAATTAGCTGATTGATAGTCTGTTGACAATTTTCAACATTGATGTCACTGTCTGAACAGAAAAGTCCATCTCTCATAAATTTTCCTTTTATTTGATAGATTTCTTGTAATTTTACTGGGTTTCCTCCATTTGCTAGTGTTACACTTTGTGATTCTGTCTTCACCATGCTTTCAGTTGACTCTGTTTGAAAAATGCATGGGTTATACAGGGATTGGTGGTGTGTTAATGCTATGCCTAATTTGACATACTTTGGGGTCTTGGCTTTATCTAGGAAAATGCAGACATCGTCATCTTCAATGGTGTCATGATGAACTTGGTCATTCTTTTTTCTGCTTATGGGTGGATGAGTAGTAGTTCCACTGTGTCACTTCTTCAGACAGGTAGTGCCAATACCATTTGTTAAACATCAAGTTTGAAGTGAATTTTCCACTAAATACCGTTTAGACTCAGCACTGTCCTTCTTTAACTTTGCACCTTGTAACTTGATTGCTTTAGCTGAGTAAAGTACTTGATGTATGGGGTAGTACTGGATACTCAATCTCTGTAAAAAACTTCAGCTGCGGTTGCAATTCTTTTTTCTTGTGGCTCTTGCTGTGTTGTAGTAGGAGTAGATGCAAATCCTCCCTTCTTGGTATTGACATGACCACTTTTCTTGGGAACCTTGAATTTTGGTCTATACCTTGGGTATAGTTTGAATACTGCTATTACTGATGGCTTTGATAAGCCTGATGGTGCTTAGAATGATGGTGGGTCCAATCCTCTCATTTGGGATTCTGTGTCATCAAAAATGCTATTTTTCTGTTGATGGCACTTTGCTTTTTGTTTTTCTGACATTATCTCTAGTGTGATTTGTCTAATCACCCTTTCAAAATAATTTACTTGTGCTTGCTAATTGTTTGTTATGTTTGTGAATTGTTGAATTTGATTTCCTTGAATGTCATCTTTTGCAGTTGTCTTGATTGTTTGATTCTTTGATTTGCTTTGTTTCTTCCGACCAGTTGCTCTTCACACCTGATGTTAGTTGATAATTGGTTTTGCATTATATCCACGCAACACATTTAATTTGATCCCTTTTCTTGTCTTGTCTTGTCTTGTCTTGTCACTATTCACAGCCAATTTGATTTTATTCTTAGCATTTGTTCCTGTTGCTCCTGGTTCCAAATCATATTACCACTTGCTTTTGTTGTTTGCATTCTAGAAGTCTGCTAATGCTTGTACTTCAAAGTATAATAGGCATTCTGGAGCTAGATAATTTGTTCATTGGTTATTGTTGTTTATTTTTGTATGTGATGGGAAATTGGAATTGTGAATTAATTACAATTATTACTTATTTTGAGTTATTTTTGTTTCTTTTTCTATTTTGCTGATCAATCTGTTGTTAGTCTTTCTGAACAATTTTTGGGTGCTAGCCCTACTCATGTAAGACTTTTGTTAATAGTCTGTGAGATTCTCATTGCTGACAATTTGAGCAGTCAAAGACTGTCCTGTTGGTACAGATTCTTTCACTGAATGATGGCATACTGCATTAATATCATTCTGTAGTACTGACTCTTGCTTAGAGGCATCATTTATTACAGATAGTATACCAGCATGTGTAACTTGTACTGAATGTCTTGTAAAGTTTCCTCATGTGAAGTAGACATAATGATATAGCGGACTACTTCTTTGAATACCATGTAGTAAGTGCAGAAAAAGGAATTTGTGGAAAACTGTCTATGATTAAGGACACACCTATCTCCAGTCTGATCACTATCTACAAACATGTGGGGACATACTGCCTTTCTTAATTTCTTTTACACATTATTCAGGATTGGCTTTTCAACATCACTATAGAACTCATGACAGTCACAAATTGGCACTAGGAATTGGGCACTTGATACCATCAATGTCAGTATACATGGGATCCATACATCATTGAGAGTTATAGTGTAAGGATAAGTATGACATTACATGCAAAGCTGCTTCTATGTGTTGCTGATGTGGTAGCAAAACAACAAAGATACCTCAAGAGGCAAATGTCAATCCTGTCTACCTCTATCATACACCTACATATTTTTGTGATGGGTTGGTAGAATGATGCCTTGCTCTTGCCTAGTCTTTGGTGTTTGTGCTAGGTGAATTAGCTATTATAAAACTAAATAAATTTTCTTCCACATACTTCTTACAGTTTGTACAGCTTCCTCAACATACTTGGATGGTCAAAGGCCCCACAATTATATTCCATTCTAAAGATGTAATACTTCAACTTTGCTCCTAGATAAGCATAATGTTCACCTAGTGTTGATGGATTATTTTAATATAGCCTTGTTTTGTTTTTACTTTGTGTATTAAAGGAGAAGTAAAAATAATCAATTCAGCTGAGACTGGTATTTATTATTTTCTTGCCTGTAATTCCAGAATCAAATCTAAAACTTCCATGATCGAAAATCTTTCATTAGAATCAATTTTTGATGTCCTAAGAACAAAAAACATGAACGTCTGAATTCTCCTCAAGTTCTCCAAAGGTTTTTGAAGATTGTCAAAGAGTGGTCAGAGAGTTCTAGGAGAGTACTCCAAAGATCTTTTCGAGATCTATGTTGTGAAGAAATAAAATGATAGTCATGGATGGTCATAAAATTCAAAATTGATCATTTTACAATACTATATATTTATTATCTACATGTTTTCAACTTTTGTGCTACATTGATACATCATATTCAGTGCCTCTTTCATGCTTTCAGGTATTTCCATTGGCTAGGATTTTAACTGATGGTGCTAGGGTC
>JALLPE010001466.1:0-11828 GCA_036940025.1 Conticribra weissflogii
TAATTTCATATATGTACTTGGTTTGGGTCAGTTGCGATAATTTTTATAGGTGTGACAGAGTGATTGAAAACACACACTGAAAACACACCCAGGCAATTTTTTGGTTAAAATGCTGAAAATTTTTTCATGACAATTCAACAACTGCATTCAAGAGGCGTCATCAGTTACAATGTGTTACAATATCCTAGAATAAAAATGACGTCATGACATTTCTTGTACTGTAAAGGACGTATCAATTACATCTTCGAGGCAATCGCAATGAAATCCTACTGGAGGTTGGAGCGCCTAGAATTATGATTTACGCTTTCCCAACGACCACTCAAACCCGAGGTTGGTGAGAAGCATCATACGCTCCACTGTCATAGATGAGGTCAAACCTTGATTCATGAGACGGTACTGACGACGTTGATCATTGACCCATTGACCGAGGGCAGGATTCGGCTGATAATTCTTCGTGGGAACTCTGCAGTGGTGGTGTTCTCTCTTGAATTCTTCTAGCTCCTTGAATCTGCCAAAGATAAATTGTAAGATGAACAAATCAGTTGAAATGGAATTGATTGGGAATGAAGTAGTCAAAAGTATAATGTCATAAAACCATTCTTACCTCGCTCTCCACTGCTCTTCCTGCCTTGCATTTGGCCCCGCCGGAGGATGCCACTCAAACCCAATGGATTCCAGCAACTGGACACGCTCCGGTGTCATGTGACTTGGCTTGCCTTCCATCATGAGGCGACGCAAGGAACGCTGATTGGAAACCCACGTACCCAACGCTGGGTTCTCCTCGTAGCGCTTGGGCACGTTGCAGTTCCCGTTGAGTGCCTTGTACATCTTGAGTTCGTTGAAGCGACGAAACCACTGCTCTCCCTTGCCTGTGCTGGATCGCGATTTTTTACGGTGAGATGAGTCATGTTCCGGCGGTTGTGACAAGGACATGGACATGGACATCGAACTGTTGGGAGAAGGTCCAGCTGCCGAAGAGGATGCTACACTCGAGACTACCCTGGTGGCTGCACTGAGTTGTCGGAGAAGGTCTGATGGCTGCAGTGGCAATGGATTAGTGTTTGGTTGGCTTTGGGGAAGTGAGGAAGAGGCATTTGACTTGGGTTGTTGTTGACTGGCAAAGATCATTTTCAATGCATTTGCAAGGTTCGCAGTATTATTTGAGTTCAGGTTGTTACTGTTTGCAATGGAACCCTGCAGCTGCGCTTGAAGTGCTTGAATGCATGCCTGTTGCTGCAAAGATTGCTGTTGTTGCTGTTGCTGTTGCTGTTGTTGCAGCTGCTGCAAAGATTGCTGTTGCTGCAGCTGCACCCCTGTTGATAGAGAGGGAAATGCCGAGCTCAACAAACTATTGTTTCCTTGAAGAAGATTCCGAGCCATATTGTTGGTACTGGCACTGTTATTTTGGAGAAGCTGTTGCAGAGTCAAGGCACTGACCGGTGCCTGATTCAGTGCACCCATGATGCTGGTGGAAGATGTATTCCTGACATGGTTGGAAAACTCGGGCGAAGGCAGGAAATTAGAATGGTTGGAAGCGCTGCTGTTCTTCAATAGGATTTGGTTTTGAAGCTGGAGGAGCTGAGCCAATAAGGCGTTGTTGTTGGCATTACTGTTGTTGTTCGCGCTGGGGCCATTATTGGGGTTAGAGATAGCGGGGCTGATATTGTGGTTGTTATTGCTTTGTGCTCTGAGTATTTGTGCCAATAACAAACTTAAAGGCTTGTTGTTGGGACCATTCGCACTGACGGGAGCATTTGCATTTGAATTTATGCCGGCCGCAGAGGGAATAGCATCGGCTTGCATCTTTTGAAGGTGGAGGAGCTGGGCAATGGTGGGCTTCGATGAATGGATGCTGTCGTTGTTGTTGAGAAAGGATCCAGCGGAAAAATTGCCATTGTTCTGCAGACTCAGAAGACGTGCGACGGATTCGCTGCTCGGAGCACTTGTTGCGATGTTGGCACTGGCAGTGTGATTTGGAATGGGTGCTTCTCTTGCTACATTATTATTATTATTATTATTGTTATTTGGAGAAGCACTTGATTGGGTCATCTGTTGCTGCGGTGTGGAGTTCTTGTTGGATTGCATGAGAAGAATTTGGGAAAGGAGGTCTTGGTTCAGCTGCAGAGGATTTTGGTTAACATTGGCAGCAGTTCCTTTCAAGTTGCTTGCGTCGATAAGGGACTGATTGTTCGAAGTCGTAGGACTTTTGGCATGGGGTTTGGAATCCAAGTTCAATGCGTGTTGTGTGCATCCGCCGACGGCCGTCAATTTTACCTCTCGGTCTTCGTCGGGTCCGCCGTGGTCGGTCTCGAACTTGATCCTCTTGGCCGAGGCCGCGAGAGCCGAAGCGAGTGCGGAATACGTCACCTCCTGTGCCGCCTTCGATGCGGAGAATTGGCGCTTTCGACTGGTCGAAGTGGCCGAATCGGCGGAGGAGTCCGGATTTCGATTATTTTCGGACATTTTCTCGTTCCAGGGAAATCCGATGGCATGCAACAAGGTCACTCGCTCCTCGTTCAAGAAACTGGGCTTTCCCTCGTCTAGCAACGCTTTCTGCACCACCTGATCGCGAACCCAGTTCTCCAATTCCTGGCTTCCCATTCCGGCCTTGGCGTTGACGTCGTAATGGCCGTAGCGAGAGCGGAACAACTGCATTTCCTGGAAGCGGAGTTTCCATTCGCTTCCGTCGGCATCCTCGAGTTGGAAGCCCACCTTCTCGAGGAGCTGCAAGTGGACGTCGGTCAATTTGGAGGGCTTTCCTCGGAGCAGGAGCTTGTACTGCCTGCGCTGCTCGGCGACCCAGAGAGCCAAGTCGTTGTTGGGGGGGTAGGTGAGCGGGACGTCGGCGTGCTGGAATTGCGAGTGGAAGCGAAGGAGGTCCATGTAGCGGCTCAACCATTCTCCTTGGTCGAAGCGGGCCTCGCCGGAGCAGGCGGCAGTCACGGATTTGGAAGGTGGCAGAGGATCTCGGGCGGAAGCCGCAGAGGCGACAGATGCAGCAGAGGCGACAGCCGCGGGAACCCTGGAATGCGTGGAACCAAACGACGAGGACGACGACGAGGATGACGGCGACGACGGCGATGAAGGAGAAGATGACGAAGAAGCTTCCTCCGAGCCACTGGCGTCACTTTTGGAACGAGCCAGAAGCAGCAGGTTCATGGCATTATTCGTATTTGCGTTCTCCTGGCCATTGTTGTTATTGGCGGCGGAAGCGGCGTTCTTGGTGCTCTCGCCAATTGAAACGTCGCCGCCATTGTCGCGGTTGTAAGAAACAGCGGGATACAAGTCCCATTCCATGCCAATGTTCTCGAGGAGCTGGATGCGTTCCTCGTTGATTTCGCACGATTCGGACGAATCCATTTCCTGTCGCGAGACAACATTAATTTAGAATTTTCAGTTTCAAAATGGAGTTAGGGTATTCGAAATTCAAAGTTCAAAATTCAAACACATTACGGAGAAATATCACTCGCTATGGCACTCACCAATCCCCGCTCCTTCTTCCGCTGCATGGCCCTCCACTTCCAGTACTCCCCCTTCTGCTGGTTGACCCACTTGGCCAGCCTCTTGTTCTTGCGCGGTCCCTTCGAAGAGACGTTGACGTCGCCGTTCGAGAGGTGGTACTGCTGCAATTCAATGTAGTATTGAATCCAGCTGAGTGTCACTTGCGGGTGGTCCTCGTCTCCGTCTCCGTCGTCGTTTCCGTCGTCGTGGTCTTCGTCGTCGTGGTCTTCGTCATCTTCGTCTTCGTGGTCTTCGTGTTCTCGTTCGTCCTCTTCCCGCTGCCGCTGCAGCGGCTCTTCCTCCGCGGTCTCTTCCCTCTTGACCTCGACGCTCGCGTCGCCGCGGCTTCGACTCGGCTCGACATCGCGGTGGGCCGCAGCGGAGAGTTCGCCGCGGCTGCCCGCGCCGCCGCTGGACCCGCTCGCGGCAGTGGTCACGGTGGCCGCATCGTCTGCCGCGCTGCCGCGCCGGTCCGCCAGATGCGACAGGCGGTTCGCCTTGCCGCGGTTGTACAGCTGGCGGAGGGCCTTCTTACGCTTGCGAGTCCTCTTGCTCGAGGTGGACGACGAGGAGGAGCAGGCGCTAGAGTGGCCGTGGCCGAGGTCGCGGTCGCATTCGATGGAAGGGTCTGCCGCGGAGCTCTTCGACGACGCACTGGCGCCGGTGGCCTCGGCGGCGGGAGGCGGGGCCGTGATGCTGCTGGACTGGGGGTGGAATGCGGATTGATTGCTGGTGTCGTTGGGAGGTAGGCGGTTCATTGTTTTCGTGATATATATATTATTATGATGTAATTCAATGGCACATTGGTGATACTTTTTGTTATTTTTTTTATGTAAAATATGTATATTATGGAGTATGATGTCCTGTTGTAGCACAGTGTAGTGAATTTTTCGCGTGCATTGTGTTGTTGTATGGAAGAAAAAAAAGGGAAAAAAAGAAAAAATGGATTTGAGTCTAGTGTCCTTGGACGCTGTGTGCGGTGTTTTCCGCATCGATACTTCTTCTTCATCTCTTCGAAATGAGGCTATTAGAGAAAAGTAGAGAGTTTTACTCATTGTACGTACCTTTTCATGATTGATTAAAAAAATCATATTCTTCTATACTGTACAAACAGAGATGGGAATGACGATATTTTTTGATAACTTCCATAAAAATCCGTGTCCTTCATATCCTTCTACATGTGAACTTAAAGTGCGAAGAAACACGCGAATAAAAAAATGAAAGAAGGGGAAGTTTTGTGCTTTGAGGAATGACTCCAATAAAAAAAATTTGAGATGGAATGTTTGTATTGTAGTCTGGAACAAGACATATATCACGGTACAAAATACAAAAGGGAGCTACAAGGTGTAACAAGTTGAACGTGAATCATCAAAATATAATCATCATGGGTGTCGATTTTTCAAAACCACAATCTAAGGAAAAAATGACGTCGACAATACTTTCTACCACTCGAATACATATCAAGAAATGTAACATCAAGTTCCAAATTTTGCTACAAAAATTGAATGCTGTCCTCGAGAGTGTGTATACAGAGCACTTGCCACTCAATCGCATTCTTGCGTCTCAGATACAAGGATTCCCCGTAGACAAAATAAACGGGATTGCACCAATCAGGATCCCCCAAGAAAACCACAACCTCTTCCAAAAACAGAAACGTGTACAAATAAAAAATACAAAGAAAAGCCTAACGTGTGTTAGGAACTCTGTGGAAATGATTTCTTTCCAAACTTGTTACGAAAAATTATTATATTGATATTTTTTGTCTTCACGTATTTAAATAACGTAAATTCGGAACTGATCTTTGATAGCATGTAATCTTAGACGAGCGAAAGGACGAAATTTTGGATCTTGGTCTCTACTACAATGAATACAGCTAAAAAATTTATATATATCTGAGTATTGTATTGTTGTACCAGATGTCAAGATATGTTGTATCGTGGTATGTCATCCTTTTTTACATGTGGTACTATTCTTTTGTGTCTAAACGAATGAGACAAGTAGAAGATATTGATTGGTGTAGCCGACTGGTACTGATATATATAATACATGATCCAGTACAATATCATACATCACAGAGAGATGATGATGACACAATCCAAAACAGACAAAACAAAAAAACAAATCTCGATGAAATTGCATTTCATAGGAGTCGGACCGAACTGCTTTGAAAAAAAAGATTTGACATCTGCGGACAATCCAGAGTACCGTCAGTAAGAACCTTCAAGTTATCATTTAACGCTATGCAGGAAAGTTCTTAGCCGTAGAAATTCATCGGGGTATTCCATTTATCCGGATACTAATACTATTAGCTTCTCATACCTGACAACAAACATATTATCATTCGTTTTTTTTCAAAAAGCACAAGTTAGCTCTCTCTCTCTAGAGAGAGAGATTGCTCAAGGTTTTGGAGGACCTCCAATGGACCGAAAAATACGATACGATACGGAGAACAAGACACGGACTATGCAATTTTCTGTGGGATTGTCTGTAGGCTTTTATTTCTAGCGATGCTTCTGGTATCATCAACAAGGCTCGTTCCGGCCTTGGATGTAAAGTTTGAATATCCTCCCAAATTTATGTTTGGGTCAAGTTGTCTTTGAGGATGTTGTACCATGGCGAAACCAGGTAAACCGGCCCAATGGCCAAAGCCTCAAAATTGCAAGGTATTTACAGTCCAACTGGAGTGTGCCTTTTACAAGATGAAACACTAAAACTATTGTCCTCCCCTCAGTTATCTTGGAGTGGCAAGATATAACCAATGTGGCTGAAATCATGCTCTGAAACCCAATCTCCACTTTAATCATTTCCACCTGTTCCTCTTACACAAGCACAACAATCAACACATCATATTGTAGTTACAATTGCAGAATATTGCAAGTTTGCATTGAATTCTGATCAAAGTAATCCCAAGATCAACACTGCCACTGTACAATATGGATCTGGTCATCCCAAAGAACCATACATGCTCTAATGAAGCTTTTTTGGCATTGCAGCTGCCAAAGGTACCTGCATTGGTGCAATGAAAGTGAGTATTCTGGGTAGAATCAAGAGAAAACAGTGGAAATAATGGCAAGAAAGAAAACCATGGGACATAGTTGTTTCAGCTTAACCTAGAGGACCCATTTAGAGTATTTGAGCTTGGGTTATCATCAAACACAAGTTTTTCAATTCTGCAATTGATGTAAATTCAAAAATTGGAATGTGATTGATACATATGCCAATGTACAAAAGGTTGAGGACACTGCAATGAATCCTGATAGAAAAAAGATGTGGGAAGTTGGACAAGCTATGTTCAGTGGAACAGTGTGTGGAAGTGCTTTGTGCTCATATTAGGTTAATTCAGGAGGGCAATGATGAATCTCCATATTATCATTGACTGAATACCATAGATGTAATTGTGTAGGGGTGTGAGTGCTTTTGCTCAGAGGTTCATGGGGATATTAATGGAACAAATGAGGAGAAAGATTATGGAAAATGACAATCAATCATATGGCTCAAAGCAGAGGTCATCCAATAAGCCAATTTATGCTGTTGAATCTGTGCAGGTTTACTTGCAAATTTTAGAGAAAGAGAAGCATTAACCAAAAAGTTTTCATTGCATTGTGGACCAAGAGAGGAAGATGTAGTTGTTTGCAAGGAAACAGTTGTTCATAAGGATCTCCAAAATCAAAATAACTTGATTCCTATTGCCCTAATGCCAAATACTGTAACAGTTTAGTAGCTTTGTTTCTCACTCATTCCATTGTAAGGATTTTTTTGGACATTTATTTCAGTAGAAATTCCTGTTTTATCCACATTTGAAGTTTTTCACTGCACTTGTGATTGTATCTACATAAGAGGTAGAGTGTGGAATCAAAAACAAATGACAACATGATGAATCTGATAGCCTCAAGACCCCTACCAATAATAGAAAAAACAATCCCAAGTCCCCAAGAATTACTTCAAAGCACTTGTTTATCAATTTCCTTATGTTTGAGACATTATGAAGTACTGATTTGTGATAAAAGGGTGTGCTGTGGGGCATTCTTGTTCCATTTCTTGACACATATGATTGTTGGTGCCATACCTCATTCAAGTGTTGTATTTGATTAATGATGAATTGATGAATGGATAGATATCTAATATACAAAGCCTGGTTGTTCTGCCCAACGTGACTTTCACACTAATGAAGGCAATCATTCTTTGTACTATGATATGGAATAAAATTGATTGTACAACAAGAATTTGTGTGCATCATGACATATTTTGTGGACCACAAGAACCAGGCTGCAAAAACGAAATTGATGAAGAATCAAGTCTTCCAATAGTGAAAACTATCTTGTTCCAGGTTGCTAAGGTGCCATACCAAGCTGACCAAGGTGACATATTTGAATGTAGGTGGGTTAGAAGAGATGCATGGTTTAGTTACATTAATTCTTCATCAAGTTGATAAGGAGGAAGAAAATATTCTCAACTTTCATCATCAAACAAATTTACCCAATGCAAATTCTAATATCAATTTATGTTACTTGCTACACCTCACACTTAGGGGATCATTGGATGGTTACAAAACAATCAATATTGGGTGTTGACATAATTATAATAACATATTCTTCACATTGGCCATTAAGTCTATTGCTGATGTAACATGTAGGCATTATGTTGACAATAGTTTTTGAAAAAGAATTGCCCATAATAATTGTTTTTACTATCTCACCTAGGTTCCATTTGTGCTAGCATTGGATATTCCCTCTTATCCAAATGTACTGACAATACACTACTGTTGAAGGATTGTTTCACTCTATGGGGAGTGCCATACATTCCATGTTGTATTTTGTGGTCTGTGGTTGATTCAGAGCACCTTGTGTCCTGTAGAGAGTGTACAAGATTACCATTATGAAAATTTTCATTGCATAAGATGTCTGTACTTTTATTGTAATTGTATAAAACCATTGTAAAAATTGTGTGGAAACTTTGCACTTCATAAAAAGTACTTTGATCTAGTACTTTTTGTAAGCATAAAAAATCTGTTTTTAAGTGCAAATAATTCAAAAGATTTGCACTAGGTTTGAAATGAGCTTTCTTACAAACAAACAATGTGATGGTGGTTTAAGTAAGGCATTTTCAGATGTTGAATGAAATTATGGCACATAAACAAATAAATGGCCCATTGCAATCCTCCCAACTTTGGAAGCTGGCAGGAACTATGTAGGGAAAATACTAAGTCTCAAAAATTGTGGAAAAATACAGTAGGTACTATGTGAGAAATTCTGTTAGTCTATGAAGTAGTCATGTGTAAGTTGAAAAGACTTATGTGTATACTCCACTATTGGAAGGAGAAACCAAATCATAAAATAGTAGGTAATTAGGATTTTTCCAAAGTCACTTTATACTATCATCATACAGAGTAGTTGGTTTATGTTTTTTTCTTGTTTCCAATCAAGCTGTTGCACTGTATCCTTGTGGTTGTATTTGTATGTGTACTATGGCAAAGGGCCCTTTATAAATGGGTTCCACATTTTGGCTCATTACCTCAACTGTGACCAATACTTTATCCCCTATACAATAGTTTTTCTCAAAATGTGTAAAATTTCATGGTTTGTATTGTAGAATATTTGCTTTTCTCTAGGTTGCGCCCGACCCCATTCATATTGACAATACAAGATATGTCAAATACCATGTCCCTCTGGAATATTGTTGCACCAGGTGTAGACCCAAGTACTGATTTTGGTGCTGCAAACAGCTCATGTGGAGCTTGTATTGGATTCCTTTATGATGTCTGGGTCAGAGTGGTCCTTACATTTTACTTAGCTGCTATTGAGCATTTTGCCTAGTACTATTGGTATACACATTCAATTATGCCATTTTCTTTTGGTATCTTGCTAGTGATTGGTTTTATGCACATACTATTGGTTGCACTGTATGGGAAAAGGGAATTTATTTTCATTATTGTTGTCAATTATAAAGTCCAACAGTTGGACATGTCTGATCAACCAGGGTTTATAAATTATTGCAGGATCCTCACTGAAAATATATCAAACAATTCTCTATAATATCTGATGTTGGAATTCATTCCATTTAAAAATAGCCTGTGGCTGTGTCATTATTATAACACATATAAATTTGCATTTATTGTCATCATTGTCCTTATAATTGTGTACAAACCAATAGAACTGGAACATAATTTCTCTTCAAGATACAAGACTACAAATACTTTCTTAGGAGGTTATTATTTTTGCAAAACTTACACATGCATTCATGTTTAAGTATGGAGGAGCACATATCTTTCCAATACATGGTGGCTCTGAAGGGTGCTGTAGAAATGATAATACCAAAGTATCATACTGTATTATAGAGACTTTGGCATGACCAACTTTTATCTGAAATAATTATTCCAAAATCATCCATGACTATGGGTTTATAGTCTCATGTGATAATTAAGATATATTCTCTTGAGAATTATCTTTTTGTTGTTATTTAGTAACATGTGCAACAGTAGGTGAAGCTATGTCATATATCACATGTCATATGTCATTTGCAAACAAATTTTGCATCAGCATATCATAAATGTTTGTCACTAAAAATGACACTAAGTATACAATGCAGGCATGTAAGGTATCAACATCTATTATAGCCATATGAATTGAGAGCACTGTGTCAAATCATCTAATATCATCAGCAACTATATTATATATACATTATATGTATGCAAACTTGGGCTTTTCTTTAATAGGTGGATTGCCATGATAGTACTCTGTCTGATTTGTTGCCTAATGCAATGACCAATATATATCTGGTTTTAATATACTTTTATAAAATGACCTCATCAGATATATTCCAACTCTAATAGTGTTTTGATGACTCTAAGTTGTTCTAGTACAGTGATAGCATACTTACAGAATTCTAACTCTACAGAAAAAGACAATAGGAAATTGTGCTGAACAATAATCACTCCTTGTTGGCGCTTACTAGTGCCTGTATAAATTTTAAAGATTTCATTAAAGTCAGGGTATGCAAGCACTTAATATCTTGCATTCAGCCATTCAATTTATTAAATTCAGTGCTGTATTCACTCGTCCAGATCAATGTTTTTTCTTGTATTTCTGGGCCTTGGTGGTCCCAATCTCTCTTCCAAGTTTTGTAAGAGATGCAAATATCTCACTACACTTCTCCCACATATCACAGTAGTAATATGCCATATCTAAAAATCATTGCAAACAAATACATTATCAGGGAGTTTAATTACTTGTATGGCTTCTAACTTGTTTGATATTGGTGATATAGCATCTCTACCTAAGTATATCATACTGTTGATAGCAAACGTAGATTATGCAACAGATCTCTCCCTTGTAGGCACTTGAGTACTGGCTAAAGTTTGCCCATTTGGTCATTAATGTCATCCTTGCTACTAATATATCATCTAAATATACTTGTACATATATTTGATGCTGCGTTAGGTAAGAAATCTTCTTTTGGAATATATCTAGAGTGTAAGACATTTGTCATTGGAAGCTATAAATAATAAGTCTGTAACCACTGTCACATACACTCTGTGTCTCTTCATCAAATTGAATATAACAACATCCCATATTGAGATCAAATGCTGTAGCATACATGTTCCTTCCAAGTTCAAATGTGTTTCAGATATATTTGGTGGGTGGAAGGTTTATATACTATCTTTTGGTGTCATTTCCAATAACCAATACTGTGATGAGAAAATCATTTTTGACAAGTTTTGGGACTTTCCATACCTTGTGTCAAAAAATGTTCAAAAAGTCCAGCATGTGAGGTTTTTTGGGGTGTGTGTAGATTTATATAAATAGTAGTGCATGTGTTGTATGGTCTAATGTACAAATTTTGTCTTTGTCTGACCCCCAAAATGAACAGTAGAAGACTCTACAGTTAGAATTGTCAACCATGGTCAATAACAACTGCTACACTCTTTCATTGTCATGTTTTTGCTTCTTGTCACTTGCCTCCTTACTCCAACATATGAGGAAGAACAAATTTTTTCTACTTTGCTGTCTTTTGTACAACAAGCATCATTAGTTACAAACTTCATCAACAACAACAGTCTGAATTCAATTGATGCTCTTGATCTTATCAATTTGAACTATATTCAATATCTCTATTGTGATGTACAAGATTTGGATTCATAGGACTGTGTCTTTGACGTTGCAACTGGTTTAAAGGCCAAAGTTGCAACAAGAATCAAGAATTTATCACTTTCAAGAATGGAGAACAAATTAACCCACCATTACCCCCTCTACCCATCCTATCCACAGGGGAGATCATTTTTGTAACAATATACAACAACAAGTCATTGAATTGTGACAAAATGATGCATA